>JADRCC010159775.1:0-12927 GCA_019843855.1 Hylomyscus alleni | reverse complement strand
AAAAAAAAAAAAAAAAAAAAAAAGATAATACTCTTCTAATAAACTACAGTAAATCAAGATTGAATATACCCATTTGTTGTATATAAAGTAAGTAAAAGATAACATTACTTTATGTGCCATCTGGACTGTGCAGTGTATATACCTCAAAAAATGTGTGATATGTCAAATATATTTGATTCTTAATATATTAGTTAAGATAGTTGTGATAAATTAATTAATTATTTGCATTTTCTGTTCAGAAAGCAGCTACTTATAGGCAAAAATTTCTCTCCTCAATGAAGAAAATAAACCCATTCTCTGAATCATTGAGAAGAAATTTTGTAGGAAAATATCACAGGTTTGCTTTGTTTTTTTTGTTTTTATCTACTGTGTTTTTTTAACTGAATAGGTATTAGAGGTAGTGGATGATATATGGTTTTTGTCCTGATGTAGCTATTTCAAGCTGGCCTAAATAAAAAGAGGAATAGCAGTGCATGGGATGGTGCTCCCTATGTTTGGACTGTAAATTCACTATTTAGTTAAACCTTTCTATAAATATCTTGTGAGGCACATCCAGAATCATGTTTCCATGGTTATTTTAATTGCATTCACATTGATGATGAGGAGTAGCTATTACATACAAGGAAGATTACAATTGTAGAATAGTTACAACATTCTTTAGGAAGTAGTTTATTTGAAGTTTGCATCTAAATATAATTACTCAGGGCTGACAACATTGCTCAGTGGATAAAGTATTTAAGCACACTTGATAAATAATAGTTATAGGCTATGTGAGTAATGAATTTTCCAGCCCTGGGTTATTATCTGGATCTACTACAAAGTTGCTAAACGTATGCAAAGTTGTTAAACATTCCATCAAATTCATACATCTAGGCACATATATTAGAAAATATTTAAAATATTATCAGAGAAGTTTCTTTTTTCAATGGATGGTAAACAAATGCAGAAACTCACAATTGGTCTATGTTCAGACAATGAGTATCTTTAGAGAGCTTATCAATAAATGAATACCTGTACCACATTATATCTTCTGGGGACTTAGTAATAATCTCAGAAGGTGTGTAAAGACTGTGGAAAACAGACTTTCAGAGAGAAAGTCTGTTCATGTAGTAGAACCTTGTTTCTAGACAGGGATGGGATAGATCCACTGCATTCATGATGTCATAGCCTATTAGGATGCTTGCAGAAGACTGACAGAGTAAAAAACCATTCCAAATTATAGCATGGGAGGGCATAAGGCCACATGTGTGCACCACATAAAAGGGTCATAAAAATTAACCTTGAATATTTTAACATCTAAATTACAAAGTAGTTTCTTACTTCTGAAATGTGGCTCATTTATCCTCTAACTTCAATGGGCATGAATATTTTTTTAATAATGTATTTTTTTCTTTTCCTTACCTGTTCCCTTGTCTCCAAAAGGATGTCCTCACCTTTCTCTAACCCCAACCCACCAGACATCCCTACTCGCTGGGACCTCAAATCTCTCAAAGATTAGATTCATCTTCTCTCACTGAAGACAGACCAGGCAGTCATCTGCTGATATTTGTCAAGGGCCTCATATTAGCTGGGGGTACATGCTGCCTGGTTGGTGGCTTAGTGTTTGAGATCTCGGGAATCAAGGTTAGTTGAAACTTCCATGGGACCACCTTCCTCCTCAGCTTCTTCCAGCTTTTGCCCAATTCAACCAGAGGGGTCCCTAGCTTCTGTCTATTGGTTTGATGCTAGTATCTGCATCTGACTCTATTAGCTGCTGATTAGACCTCTCAGTGGGCAGCCTTGCTAGACTCCCATCTACAAGCATACCACAGCATCAGTAACAGTGTCTGTGCCCACGGCTTCCCCTTGAGCTGGGTCCCAATTTGGGCCTATCACTGAACCTCCTTTCTCTCATGCTCTTCTTCATTTTTGTCCCTGCATTTTCTTCATACAGGAACAATTCTGAGTCAGAGCTTTTGACTGTGGGATGGCAACCCCTTCCCTCAACTTGATGGCCTGTTCATCCACGGGAGATGGACTGTACAAGTTCCCTCTTCTTACTGAAGAGCATATCATTCAATGTCCCCACTTTGAATCCTGAGAGGGTCTTACCTCCAAGGTCTCCAGTACATTTTAGAAGGTTCTCCCATCTCCTAAGTTGTCGGTTTCCATTCTTTCTGCTGTTCCTCAGGGTTTCAGTCCTGTTTCCCACCCCCAATACCTGATCAAGTTCTCCCCTTCCTCTCCCTGTGCCCTCTCCCATCTAGGTCCCTCCATTTCTCAGACCCTCCATGACTGTTTTCTTCTCCCTCCCAAGTGGGATTGAGACTTCCTCACTCGGGTCCTTCAGCTTGTTAACCTTCTTGAATCCTGAGGATTGTGTCTTTGATATTGTGTATTTTTTTTTCTTTGCTAACATCCACTTATTAATGAGTGCACACCTTGCATGTCCTTTTGGGTGTGAGTTACCTCACTCAGTATGATATTTTCTAGTTCAACATATTTGCCTGTATTGCTCATTGTGTCCTCATACTTAATAGCTGAGTAGTTTTCCATTGTGTAAATAAACCACAGGCCCCAGGGAGTGGGGAGGCTAGCAGTGCACAGAATTATCTCAGATAGAGTGGGGAGAAATGGGATAAGGAACTGTTGGATGGAGGACGGGGTGGGCAATGCCTAGATTATAAATAAATAAAACCAAACACCAACAATAATTTTTTAGAAGGGTACCAGTGTCCCACCTAAGAACACAAATGTAATTACTGTATGCATCTGGAAAATGTAAATTCCAAATTGGCTTCTGTTTTTCTTTAGTTCATATTCAGAGCAGCATTTTTCCATAAAATTGATTTATAAGGGATAAGAATATAGATATAAAGTGATAGCCTTGCAAATATGAGGAGGACCTTAGTTTGATTCCCAGAAATTATGTAAAAAGGTATATATTTGGAGGTGTGAGTTTGTCATCTCATTGTGTGGTAGGCATGGATAGGTGTATCTCCGGAACTCAAAATCATCAAGGAGGATGGCTCCTTCAGAAAGACACCAAGGTGTCTGACCTCTATACCTGTGCACTCTCATGTAAAAAAAGAAAAAAAGATAGTAAAAGTAAAATAAATTTATGTGCTGTTAATACTTTAAAAGTACTTTAAAATGATATATTATATATTAATGACAACCAAATTTCTACCAGAGAATTCCACAGCTAGTAAAGAATTTCATCAAAGTGGCTAGATATGAAATTTACTCAACGAAATCAGTAGCCTTCTTTTGTACAAGTGATAAATGGACTGGGAAAGAAGTTAGGGAAAGATCACACTTCACAATAGTTACAAATAATATAAAATATTTTGTGTATATCTAACCAAGCAAGTAAAAGATCTATATGATAAGAACTTCAAGTCCCTGAAGAAGAAAATTGAATAAAAACTCAGAAGATGGAAAGATATTCCATGCTCATGGATTGGTAACAATAACATAGTGAACATTATCAATTAGGAAATCATTCAAGAGATCCAATGCAATTCCCATCTGGATTCCAACAAAATTCTTCACAGATATAGAAAGAACAACTCTCAACTTCATATGGAAAAAAATCCAAAATAGCAAAGTAATTCTGAACAATGAAACAACTTCGGAGGTAATCACCATTCCTGACCTCAAGCTGGATTGGAGAGGAGTAGTGATAAAAAACAAACAAATATGATTCTTGTACAGAGACAGGCAATCTGATCAAACTGTAGAGAATCAAATACCAAGAAATAAACCCACACACCTAGCAACACTTGAGCTTTTACAAAGAAAATACTATAATGTGGTAAAAATAAACCATCTTCAAGAAATGATGCTGGTTTACTCTGTGGTCTATATGTATGAAATGTAAATTTACGTATATTTGTCACCCTAAAAAAAAAACCTCAAGTCCAACTGGATCAAGAACCTCCAGAAAAACATAAAACCAAATAAACCAAATCTAATAGAAGAGAAGGTGGGAAAAGCCTTAGAAGCATGGGTACAGGGGAAAAGGACCTAAATAGAATACCAAAGGCTCAGGCTCTAAGATCAACAAGTGATAAATGGGACCTGGTAAAACTCAAAAGTTTATGTAGGGCAAAGGACACTGGCAATAGGTGAAAACAACAACCTATATACTGGACAAAGATCTTCACTAACCTACATCTGATTGAGGACTAATATCCAAAATATATAAATAATTCATATACCCAAAAGATTCTCCATCATTCCACAAGAATATGTGCTCCACTATATTCCTAGGTGTCTTATTCATAATAGCTAGAAACTGGAAGCAATCCATATGTGCCTCAAGTGAAGAATGGATAGAGAAAATGTGATTCATTTACACAATGAAATACTATTCAGCTATTAAAATTGAGGACATTATGTATTTTTCAGGAAAATGAATGGAAAAATTCTGAGTGAGGTAACCTCAACCCAAGAGGACATGCATGGTATGTACTCACTGATAAGGAGATATCGAAAATGTACAGAATACTCATAATACAGCCAACAGACCCTAAGAAGTGTAAGAAGAAGGAAGGCCCAAGTGAGGATGCTTCAATCCTACTTAGAGGGCAAACAAAATAATCATGGGAGGGACAGGGAAGGATGGAACATAATGAGAAATGGGAGAAAAGGGTAAGAAACAGGGCAAGATCATATGTGGGGTGAGACAAGAGAGAAGTCCAGAGGGTCAGGAGAATAAATGAAATTATTCAGAGGTCAGAGATGGAAGTCGGGCATGGCAAGAACATCTAGAAAATCCCAGATACCTGGGATATGAACAGCACACAGACTTTAATGTAAGTAACCTTATATGAAATATGTGCAGCAGTGGGGAGATGAAACCTGGAAAGTCTACATCCAGTAGTTAGAAAAGGTCCAGAGTAGATAGATATGGATGCCAACCCACCTTCAAAATTTTTGACCTAGTATTGTTCCTGCATAAAGGAAATGCTGGGACAAAAATGTAGTAAAGACTGAAAGATTGGCCTCACAGTAACTGGCCCAACCTTGAATCCATCCCATGGGTTAGCACCAAACCCAGGAATTATTACTGATGCTAATTTGTACTTAAAGTCTGGAGCCTAGCATAGATGTTCTCTTTGAAGTTCTACCAGCATTTGACTGAGACAGATGGAGATATTTAAAGCTAATCATTCGACTGTAGGTCTGGAACCCATATGAAAGAGTTCGTGGAAGTATTGAAGAAATTGAAGAGATGATAATATAGGAAGACCAACAGTGTCAACTAATTTGGACCCTAGAGAGCTCCCAGAGACTATGCAGCAACCAACAAGCATACATGGCTAACCCAAGGTCCCTAGCACATTTTTTGTAGAGGACAGACTTCCTCCTCGGTACCCAATGGGAGAGGGTGACTCTAGTCCTGAAAGGACTTGATGGCCTTCAAAAGGCAGATGTGAATGGGAGGGAGAAGAGTGGAGAACTCTGGGAGGAATCACCAGGAGGGTGCAACATTTGGGATTTAAATAAAGAAAATAATTATTAAAAAGTAGTTAAAAAACAAAATCCAAAAAACAATGCAAAAATCCAAGATAAGGGTATTCATTAGAAATATCAAATTAAATTTGTCAAAACATATACTTAAAAAAAAACTTTTAAAAAAGAGCCAAAAGAATTATTTATTAAGATAGCAGAGAAACAAGAAAAAGAGCTACCACACAAAGTACTAATGTGTTAGTGACAGCAAATCAAGGGCACAAGTAGTCTTCAGATACTGATTCTCAGATCTGATGATTGAGCTGAGGCTGCAATTACATAGCTGTCAGTTGATTGCTACTTGGTAATTTAGATGAGGATGTTTATTAAATATTCAAAAATATTTTTACTTATGTAAAAAGTACAAATAACTCTAAATAAAATGGTAATTTGAAAAAAGTGTTATACAATTAGAATTAGTGTTCATAGTATATGAAATATAAAGGAGTGCTCACTTTCTACTTTATACGGGAGGTTTTGGGATGGTGAAGCAGATAGGTAGACATGGCTATGACTTCCTTCTATGGTATTTCTGTGAGGTGTGTGAGCTGAACTAACCCCATAAATATGCTTCTTTAAGAAAGGAAACAGAGAAGGCAGAAGACGGAACTTTTAAGGTAACTAACAGAAGCATGTGTATATTCTCTCCCCCTTCTTTTTTATTGGATATTTTAATTATTTACTTTTCAAATGTTATCTCCTTTCCCAGTTTTCCCCTACATAAGACCCCTATCCCATCTCTCCTTCTACCACTTCTATGAGGGAACTCACACACACACACACACACACACACACACACACACACACACACACACATATCCACTCTATATTCACTGCCCTGGCTTGGGGCATCTAGCCTTCACAGGAACAAGTGTCTCTCCTCCTATTGATGCCAGATAAGGCCATGCTTTGCTACATATGCATCTGAAGCTATGGGTCCCTCCAAGTATACTCTTTCATTGGTAGTTTAGACCCTGGAAGGCCTGGGAGATCTGGTTGGTTGACACTGTTTTTCTTCCTATGGGTTTACAAACCCCTTCAGTTCTTTATATCCTTTCCCTATCTCTTCCATTGGGTCCCCATGTTCAGTCCAATGCTTGGCTGAGAGCATCCACTTCTGTATTTGTCAGTCTCTGATAGAGCATCTTAGGAGACAGATGTATCAGGCTTCTGTCATCAAGCACTTATTGGCATTTGCCATAGTGTGTGAGTTTGGTGTTTGTATATGCGATGGATCCCCAGGTGAGGCAGTCTCTGGATGGTCTTTCATGCAGTCTTTACTCCACACTTTGTTCCTGTATTTCCATTAGGAGCAGTTGTGGGATAAAAATTTGGAGGTGAATGGGTGGCTTTGTCTAATCTCTGGATATAGTCTCTACAGGTTCTTCCTCCCTTTTGTTGTCCATTTCAGCTAATCTCATCCCTGTTGGATCCTGGGAGCCTCTTCCTTTCCTGGCATCTAGAACTTTCTGGTGGCTACCACCAGTTCCCCATCTCCCATTACTATACACTTCTGTTCAATTTCCCGATCCTCTGATTATCATCTCTGTCTACTCCCATACCTGATCCTGCTCATCCCTTTTCCCTTCCCCCTCATCTCTTCCACCATGTCCCTCCCACATTCTACCTCTGAGGACTATATTGTTCCCTTTTCTAAGTAGGACTGAAGCATCCACACTTTGGTGAACTCCATATGGTCTATAAGTTGTATCATGGATATTCCAAGGCTTTTTCCTAATACCCAGTTATCATTAAGTACGTACCATGTGTGTATTTTTGTGACTGGGTTACCTCAATCGGGATGATATTTTCTAGTTCCATCCATTTGCCTGTAAATTTCATGAAGTCATTGATTTTAAAAGCTGAGTAGTACTCTGTTGTGTAAATGTACCTCATTTTCTGTATCCATTCCTCAGTTGAGGGAGAATCTGGGTTCTTTCTACCTTCTGGCTACTACAAATTAAGCTACTATGAGCATAGTGGAGCATGTGTCCTTGTTACATAGTGGAACATCTTTTGGGTATATGTCCAACTTTCCAAGTAACTGCCAGACTGATTTCCAGAGTGGTTGTACCAGATTACAATCCCACCCAAAATGGAGGAGAGTTCCTCTTTCTCCATATCCTTCCCAGAATCTGCTGTCGCCTGAGTTTTGTTCTTAGCCATTCGGACTTGGATGCCATGGAATCTCAGGGTTGTTTTGATTTGCATTTCCATGATGACTAAGGATGTTGAACATTTCCTTTTTCTTTTTCTTTTTCCCTTTTTTTCTGCTTAGTCATTTTTTCTTGGATATTTTCTTTATTTACATTTCAGATATTAAACCCTTTCCCAATTTTCCCCTCTCCAGAAACCCCTTATTTCATCACCCCTCCTCCTGCTTCTATGAGGGTGTATCTCCACATACCTGCCCATTCCTTCCTCAACACCCTCAGATTCTCCTGCACTGAGACATCAAGCCTTCCAGGACTAAGGGCCTCTTCTCCCATTGATTCCAGACAAGGTCAACCTCTGCTACATATACTGCTGGAGCCATGGGTCACTCGATGCAGATGCATACACATTGATTGGTGATTTAGAACCTGGGAGCTCTGGTTGGGTGATGTTCTCCCTAAAAGGTTGCAAAGCCTTTCAGCCCCTTCAGTCTTTTAGGTACTTCTCAGGCATTCGATATTCCTAAGTTGAAAATTTTTGTTCAGCTCTGTATCTCCTTTTTAATGGGGTTATTTGGTTTTCTGGAGTCTAACTTCTTGAGTTCTTTGTATATATTGGGTATTAGCCCTCTATCAGGTGAAGACCTTTCATAGACCTGTTGGTAGTTATTTTGTCCTATTGACAGTGTCATTTGCCTTATAGAAGTTTTTCAATTATATGAGGTCCCATTTGTTGATTGTTGATCTGAGAGCATAAGCCACTGATGTTCTGTTCAGGAAATTGTCCCTTGTGCCAATGAGTTTAAGCTCTCTCTCTCTCTCTCTCTCTCTCTCTCTCTCTCTCTCTCTCTCTCTCTCTCTCTCTGAATTTTTTATATTTTCTTTATTTACATTTTAAATGTTATCCTCTTTTCTGGTTTCCCCTCTGAAAACCCCATATCCTAGTCCCTCTCTCCCTGATCACCAGCCCACCCACTCCCACTTCCTTGTCCTGGCACTCCCCTACATTGGGGAATTGAGCCTACACAGGATCAAGGGCTGCTCCTCCCATTGATGTCCAACAAGGCCATCTTCTGCTATATATGAAGCTGGAGCCATGGGTCCCTTCATGTGTACTCTTCAGTTGGTAGTTTAGTCCCTGGGAGCTATGGGGTGTCTGACTGGTTCATATTATGGTTTGTCCTATAGATCTGCAAACCCCTTCAGCACTTTTGAACCTTTCTATAGCTCCTCCATTAGGGAACTTGTGCTCAGATCAATGGTTGTCTGTGAGCATCCACCTCTTTATTTGTCAGGCACTGGCAGAGCCTCTCAGGAGACAATTATATTAGGCTCCTAGCAGCAAATACTTGTTGACATCCACAATAGTGTCTGGGTTTGATAACTGTATATCAGATGGATCCACATAAAAACCAGACATACTGAACCTAATTTTTTTAAAAAAGTGGGGAAGAGCCTCAAGCACATGGACACAGGGAAAAATTTCCTTAACAGAACACTAATGGCTTAATTCTCTAAGATAAAGAATTGAAAAATGGGACCTCATAAAACTGCAAAAGTTCTACATGCTGACTGCCAGTTGAACAAGCACCGTTTGTGGTAAATGTGTTTTTACCACTGGATGGTTTTAGCTCCTTTGTTAAAAATCAAGTGCCATAAGTGTGCAGGTTCTTTTCTGGATCTTCAGCTCTATTCCATTGATCTACCTGCCTGTCTCTGAACCAAAACCATGCAGTTTTTATTACAATTGCTCTAGAATACAGCTTGAGGTCAGGGATGGTGATTTCTCCCAGAAATTCTTTTATTGGTGAGAATAGGTATCACTTTCCTGGGTTTTTTGTTATTCCAGTTAACTTGAGAATTGCTTTTTCTAACTCTATGAAGAATTAAATTGGAATTTTGGCAGGGATTGCATTGAATCTGTAGATGGCTTTAGGCAAGATGGCCATTTTTACTATATTAATCCTGCTAATCCATGAGCATGGGAGATCTTTGCATCTTCTGAGTTCTTCAGTTTCTGCATTGATATTCATAAGGGTAATTGGTCTGAAGTTCTCTTTCTTTGTTGGTTCTTTCTTTGTGTGGTTTATGTATAAGCATAATTGTGGCTTACTTTGGTGTTCCTTCTGTTTCTATTTTATAGAATAGTTTGAAGAGTATTGATATTAGTCTTCTTTGAAGATCTGATAGAATTCTGCACTAAGACAGTTTGGTCCTGGGCTTTTTTGGTTGGGAGACTTTTAATGATTGCTTCTATTTCTTTAGGTGTTATGTGATTGTTTAGATGATTTATCTGACCTTGATTTAATGTTGGTACCTGGTATCTTTCTAAAAAATCATACATTTCTTTCAGATTTTCCAATTTTGTTGAGTATAGGATTTTGTAGTAGGATCTGGTGGTTTTTTGGATTTCCTGTTTCTGTTATTATGTCTCCCTTTTCATTTCTTATTTTCTTAATTTGTTCCTGAGTTACATTATCTCCTGCCATCTACTTCTCTTGAATGTACTTGTTTCTTTTTGATGTAGAACATTCAGATGTGCCACTAAGCTGCTAGTGTTTGTTCTCTCCAATTTATTTTTGAAGGCACTCAGACCTATGAGTTTTCCTCTTAGGACTGCTTTCATTTGGTCCCATAAGTTTGGTTATGTTTTGCCTTCTTTTTTAATGAATTCTAAAAGTCTTTCATTCCTTTATCTGTTCCCTTACTAAGTTATCACGAGTAGAGAGTTGTTCAGCTTTCATATGTATGTGGGCTTTCTCTTGTTTCTGTTATTACTAAAGGCCAGCTTTAGTCTGTTTTGGTCTGCTAGAATACTTGGAATTAACTCAGTGATCTTATATCAATTGAGGTTTGTTTTGTTTCTAAGTATATGGCTAATTTTGAAGAAGGTATCATAAGGTGCTGAGAAGATATATCCTTTTGTTTTAGGATGAAATGTTGTATAGATACGTGTTAAATCCATTTGGTTCTTAACTTCTGTTAGTTTACCTGTGTCTCTGTTTACTGTCTGTTTCCATGATTTGTCTATTGATGACAGTGGGGAGTTGAAGTATCCCACTACTGTGCGAGGTGAAATGTGTCTTTTGAGCTTCATTTAGTAAAGTTTCTTTTAGGAAAGTGGGTGTCATTGCAATTGGAGCCTAGATGTTTAGAATTGAGAGTTCATCTTGGTAGATTTTTCCTTTGATGAGTATAAAGTGTCCTTTCTTAACTTTTTGATATTTTTTGGTTGAAAGTCTATTTTGTATGATATTAAAATGGCTACTGCATCTTGTTTCTTGAGACCATTTGCTTGGATTTTTTTTCCAACCTTTTACTCAGAGGTAGTGTCTGTCTTTGTCACTGAAGTATATTTTTTGTATACAGTAAAATGCTAGGTCCTGTTTAAGTATTCAGTCCATTAGTCTATGTTTCTATATTTGTGAATTGAGTCCACTGATACTAAGAGATATTAAGGAATAGTGATGTTGTTTTCCTCTTATTTTTGTTGTTAGAAGTGAAATTATGTTTGTGTGGCCATCTTCTTTAGAATTTGTTGAAAGTATTACTTTCATGCTTTTTCTAGGGTGTAATTTCCCTCCTTGTGTTGGAGTTTTTTCATCTATTATCCTTTGTAGGGCTGGACTTGTGGGAAGATATTGTAAAAATTTGGTTTTGTCATGTAATATCTTGATTTCTCCATCTATGGTAATTGAGAGTTTTTCTGGGTATAGTAGCCTGGGCTGGCATTTGTGTTTTCTTAGTGTCTGTATTACATCTTTCCAGGATCTTCTGGCCTTTAGAGTCTCTTTTGAGAAGTCTGGAGTAATTCTGATAGGACTTCCTTTTTATGTTACTTGACATTTTTCCCTTAGTGCTTTTATTATTATTTGTTTTGTATATTTGGTGTTTTGATTAATATGTGATGAGAAGAATTTCTTTTCTGTTTCAATCTATTTGGGCTTCTGTAGGCTTCTTGTATGTTTATGGACATCTCTTTCTTTAGTTTCTTGGAAATTTTCTATATTTTTGTTGAAAGTGTTTCCTGGTTTTTTTTAGTTGGAAATCTTTGCTTTCTTCTACACCTATTATCCTTTGGTTTGGTCTTCTCATTGTGTCCTGTATTTGCTGGATGTTTTGGATTAGGAACTTTTTGAACTTTGCATTTTCTTTGACTGCTGTGTCAATGTCTTCTATGGTATAATCTACTCCTGAAATTCTCTCTTCTTTCTCTTGTGTTATGTTGGTGATACTTGCATCTGCCACTCCTGATCTCTTTCCTAGGCTTTCTACATCCAGGGTTGTCTATGTTTGTGATTTCTTTATTGTTCTTATTTCCTTTTTTAGATTCTGGATTGCTCTGTTCAATTACTTCACCTTCTTTGTTATATTTTCCTATATTTTTTTTTCAGAGATTTATGTGTATTCTCTTTAAAGTCTTCTATCTTTTCACCTGTGTTCTCTTTTTTTTCTTTAGGGAGTTATTTATGTTCTTCTTAAAGTCCTCTATCACCATCATGATATGTGATTTAAATCAGAATCTTTCTTTTCTAGTGTGTTTGAGTATCTAAGGATTGCTGTGGTGGGAGAACTGGGTTTTAATGATGTCAAGAATCCTTGGTTTGTGTTGATTAGCTTCTTGTGGTTGCCTCTTACAATATGGATATTTCTGGTGCTAGCTGATCTTGCTGCCTCTGACTGGAGCCTATCCCTTTCTTTGAGCCTGTGATCTTAGGTTTGTCAGCACTCCTTGGATATCAGCTCTCTCTGGGAGGGGTTTTGGTATGGAGAGCTGTGGCACAGGGTTCTCTATCTATAGTTTCATTAAAAGGAAATGAGTTACAAGGAACAAGAACTAGAGTCTCAACATGCAACATAGGTGTGGAATGCCATATTAATTTGTTAATTAATTTCAGGATAATTAATATATGAGGTAAATCATAATACTTTCTCACTGTTATTTTTAATGAAAATTATCCTCAAATCCTCATAATTTGTTTTAGTACATGGTCCCCAGTGGGAAGAACTGTTTGAGAAGCATAAGGTTATTTTTTCTTGTTGAAATAAGTGTTTCATGTGTAGAGAGCCTTGATTTTTTTCATAGTTTCAAAGTCCTGTTTCATTTCCAATACAAGCCCCTGGCTCTCTCTCTGCTTCTGTGTTTTTGACCATTATATGAAGTTTAAGTTATTCCTCTGATCTTCTACTCTTGTTTGTCACTCTTTGAAACTGAAACTAAGCAAAATGGAATGTTTCCTTTTTTGGGTTTCCTTGATAATTTGGTTGTTTTTTT
>JADRCC010159773.1:0-10860 GCA_019843855.1 Hylomyscus alleni | reverse complement strand
ACACACACACACACACACACACACACACACACACACACACACACAAGAATTACATTTTCTAGGTAAGGTTCCAAATCTCCTGAAAAGAGATTTTTTTTTTATATCTTTGAAAACAAATAAACCAAATCATTATAGCAATAAGTAAGCAGCTGTGTGTGTGTGTGTGTGTGTGTGTGTGTGTGTGTGTGTGTGTGAGAGAGAGAGAGAGAGAGAGAGAGAGAGAGAGAGAGAGAGAGACTACCCATACCTATCCTCTTTTCCTATGAACCCTAATTTCTCTTGGTTCATTTAAATGCTTTCTGGCTTTGTTAGACTTTTTTTCTTGCTCATAGTTAGGTTAATGAACACCAAAACAAGGAAGATTATTTTCATTAAAATTTATGTATCTTCTTTACTGATTCTATTTTTAGAAGCTGGCACGGGGTAGCAGTAAGTGCCTCTTTCCTAAGATGACCTCATCTCTATCCACAGTACCTCAATGCGATTTTGTGTTTTTTAGAGTAGGGGTGGTCATGGTTTGGGATACTGTTCACATTCTTACTCCCAACCTTTATTATATGTGTTCTGTGCCGTTTTGAGTTTATCCTGTCAATTTCTGTCCGGTTTCTTTGCTGTCTGTTTACTGCTATATTTGGGTGTGGGAAAGGTGGATTAATTAGCACTCAGAGATAGCTTTGAAGATGAAAGTACTGTGTTCACACCATGGTCCACTCTACACTTCCTACATCTCTATACTTTACAGCATGGAGGTCTCTCTCAGTCTCAGCTTCATTGGCAGAGACTCTGAACTAGGATGGTTTATAAGACTTTCAGAGAAAAAAGCCCCAAGTTTTTCATGGGAGAATAGAATAGACTTTATAGAGTGACATGGCCCTTATTGAATTTTCAAACTCATAGTCAGCCTGTAACTCCCTCCTTTTCTTTCTTTCTTTCTTTCTTTCTTTCTTTCTTTCTTTCTTTCTTTCTTTCTTTCTTTCTTTCTTTCTTTTTTTCTTTCTTTCTTTCTTTCTTTCTTTCTTTCTCTTTCTCTCTCTCTCTCTCTCTCTCTCTCGAGGAATGAGGGATAATATATGCATATGTGATTTATTTTCTAGATCTTTTGTGTGACCTAGAATGACATTTCCATGAAGAGACACTGTCCAAGTTAGTCATCTTCAGGACCACACCCCAGCTGGCTAGAATTCTATCCTCTGTCACTTTCTCTGAAATTGACACGTCTTTCCTCTGTGGTTCTGGCCACACATTTCTGTCACGCTTCTCACATCATCCTGTGATCTCCACTCCTGTCTTCTTGAAATCATTTTTAAAAAAAACATTACTGCTTAAACATTTTTTTAAGCTTAAATATCTCTTCTAATATCTAAATGCTTCCCAACCAGTGACCAGAGCTTATCCACGACTTAACACAATATGGCTTGAGTTGATCTGGATGAAGCTACAGGCTTGGTAAATACAGCCCTGCTAGCAGTTCACAGGGTCTCACTCTGTCCCTGGAAGACAGCCTCTACTGATCTCTCAGAGGCTACATCTCTCACGGCAATTTTGATTAACCTGGAATGGCTTGCTTTCTTTCTTCTCTCTCTCTCTCTCTCTCTCTCTCTCTCTCTCTCTCTCTCTCTCTCTCTCTCTCTCTCTCTCCCTCTCTCTCTTTCTTTCTTCCTTCCTTTCTTTTTTTTACTTTTTTTTTTTAAAAGTTGAAGGATAAAGAAACTTCTGTGGAAATCGCAAAGACGTGTACAATCCAAACCAAATGAGGGCCATATTTCTTCATTTTCAGAGACAGTGGTGAAGGTTCATAAACAGATGTACAGCCAAATAAAGTATTGCTTTGGTACACTCTGTCTCCATGAAAATGCCTCCTTAGTTTGGGCTTGTAAAGTGAATGTTCAGGTCTGAGATTTTTGCCTGCATGTTTTATTTATCCTAAAATCCTACTTAGAAAGAAGTGATTCTTCTCCTCCTCCTCCTTTTCCTCATTTCTGTTTTCTTACTTGGCTTAAGTAATATAGTATAGGGTTACTTTTAATTAACATTTACAAAGCAGCTATAATATACCACCCATATAATAGACACCTTATCTAGAATATTTCATTTAATGTCCATTGTAGTTCTCTAAAGTAGATTTTCTATCCCCATCTTATGGATGGAGAAGGAGAAGCTCAGAGAAGTCATTTATGTGGTCTAACTCTAGGTCACAGAAGTCCAGGCTGCAGCTTATAGGCCACCTTCCTTGGAACTCAGTTTTATTCTGGAACACATCATTTCTCAAACCATCCCAGCATTTAGCAAGTAAACTTGGATATTCACAGGGGCTGATAGGAATATCAGCCTGAGGTGTGCTTAGCTGGTTCATTTTGTCAAAATGATGCGGATGCTCTTGACCTCTGAATCTGTGGATTTACAGATGGAGATCAAAGTAACTAAAAGAATAGTGACTTGTGTGCCAAAGGTTATTCTCATTATTTCCTCTAATTATTTATGTTGTTAGAGGCTTGGATGTAAGATGCGCTGTGATTATCTCGTGGCACAGTCTTAGCTGGTGTTCTATTGCTGGAAAGAGACACCACAGTCACAGCAATCCCTATAAAGGAAAGCATTTAACTGAGGCTTGCTGACAGTGTCAGAGGTTTAGTCCATTGTTATCATGTCAGGCAGCATGGCAGCATGCAGGCAGACACGGTTCTGGAGAAGGAGCTGAGAGTTCTACATCTGGATCCACAAACAGCAGAAAGAGAGATGTGACACTGGGCCTGGCTTGAGCTTTTGAAACCCCAAAGCCCTCTCCCAGTGACACACTTCCAACAAGGCCACACCTCCTAATCCCTCTGACATAGCCAATCCCTAAGGATCTCACATTTGAATATATGAACCTCTGGGAGTCATTTCTTTTCAAACCACCAAAGGCACCAAACAGAAGTTTCTCTTTTGTATATTTAACAAGTTGTTTTGGTATCTTCTCCTCCTGTCCTATTCTCTTCCTGGTCCTACTATCTTTGGGTCTGCTACCCAGGCTCTAAATTGCTTCTCTGTTCTGATGCTGTCTTGGTTTTGATAGTGGCATAGCCACGACATCAGCACCACTCCTCTTGGAGCCCTTTGCCCTTCTACCTATTTGTCTCTTTACTCCTTTGTATTATGATCTCTGTGTTTACCTCCTCAGTTAACCTGGTACATAGGCAGTGGCTGTGCTGTTCTTGGTTTTCTTTCTTTACATATTTTTTTAAAAAGATTTATTTTTAAAAATATTTTTAAAAATATGTTTGTGTCAATGCATATATGAATTTTGGTGTCCTTGGAGGCCAGAAGAGGATGACAGACCCCTTGAAGCAGGAGTTACAGGTTGCAAACCATATCATATGGTTGCTGGAAATGGAAATGTGGTCTTCTGCAAAAGCAACAAGTGTCTTTAATGTTTTAATGGCCAAGTCACCTCTCTAGCTCCTGTTCCTGGCTTTTTTTTTTTTCTTCCTCACATCCTTTCTCTTCTGTGTTCTACACCAAGGATCTTGGCACCAGCACCTTCAGGATGATCTGATAAAGATCACACCATGGATGGTACAGAACCCAGCAACAGGAAGCACTTCAGGTGCACACAAGCCTATCCTTTCCAAGAAGTCTCTGTACAATGTGATTTTCTCTTTAATGGTTTTTATAGTCTTGACTTCATTCTTTAAAAAAAAAAATACAAGATGTAAGAATAGCGGCGAAGACTCTTCTGGGGGAAGGAGGAAGGAAGAAATGAAAGACATGACCATGCTCATCGATCTTGCTCCCCCTGCTTGTGACAATACAGCTGTCCTCTTTCTGCTTATTCCCTGCAGACTTACCAGGTACTCTTTTAGTTTAATGCTGTGAACAGACACTATAACAAAAGCAACTCTTATAAGGACAACATTTCATTGGAGCTGGCTTATAGGTTCAGAGGCTTAGTTCATTATCAACAAGGTGATCAAGGTTGGAGCATGGCAGCATCCAGGCAGTCTAGGTGCTGGAAGAGCTGAGAGTTCAACATCTTGTTCCAAAGGCAAAAGACTGTTTCCAGTAAGGTAGGAGGAGGGTCTCCAAGCCCACCTCCTCAGTGACACACTTCCTCTAAGAAGGCCACACCTACTCCAACAAGTTCACACTTCCTACTAGTGCCATTCCCTGGGCCAAGCATATTTAAACCACCACACTAATTAATGTCTAATCTGTAGTTTTGATTTTTGTATCTTAAACTTGACATTGTTTTAGAATCACTTTAAATCTATTCTACCAGTCATCATAATTATCTATTTTAATGATAAATTAATATTCCTTTTCACTGGTGGTATATATAGTTATTCAATAATTTTCTTCTTGAAAGTAAGTTTGGATTCTACAGAATACATAGTCAAGAGTGAAATTGCTGGGAGGTATAGCACATTTATTTTTAGTTTTAGAAAAAAAAATTCAAACTCTTCCAGAATAGCTATATCCTCTTATATTCCCAGCAATATACAAGTTTGTACAAGGGATCTAGTTTCTGCACATCCTTGCTAGCATTTGATATTGGCTGGTGCCACTAACTTTATTTTATTCACTCCAATTGGATTGTTTTTAAGAATCTGAGATCAAATTTACTCAGCAAATGTGACTAGTTTCCTCATTACAGAATGCAATTATCAAACTAGAATGTATATACATTATATATTATGTCACAATCTTTACCTATGCTTGTTATTGCCTTACCTCTGTGTGTGTTTTTTCAATTTTTTAAATTCATATTTTTAGTGGTTGTATACAATAATAAGTATCTGATGGTTGAAACTCTCAACATGACCAGATTTAGAATCACTACTGGAATAAAGTTCTTAGACATGTCTTTGAGGGAGTTTCTAGACTGGGTTAATTAAGGTGCGATGATATACCTAAGTATGGGCAGCTTCATTCTATGTGCTAGGGTCCTGCACTGAATGAAAGGAGAAAGTGGGCAGAGCACCAGCATTCCTCCCCCCTCTGTTTACTGACTGTGAATGTAATCTGACCAGCTGCTTCCCAGCCCTGCTGTCATGCCTTCCCCACAATGATGGACTATACTCTTAAACTAGGAGACAAAATAGACCCTTTGATCCTTAAGGAGCTTCTGCAGGGTATTTTGTTACAGCAGTCAAGACAGTAATTGACATAATGGGTTTCATTATGGCATTTACATACGAATACACTGCATTTTCCTCACTGTCACGTCACACTGCTCTTCCCTGTCCCTTCTCTGTCTCTTCTGGGTTTCCTCTCTGCCCTCAACAGCTGGCATTTCTAAAGTGGCTAATAAAGCCCAGCTTGTTTCCATGGCTTATTCTCTATTTGTGAATCTTCCTTAGTGAAATATCTATTCACTATTTTTTTTAAATTGGAGGCCTTTAAAAAAATGTTGGATTCCAGGAGTCATTAAGATTCAATCTGTTGAATATGATTTTTCAGCTTCTGTTCTTCTTATCAATGACCCAGAGCAAAAGTTTTATATTTTGATGATAATCAAGATTTCTCTCTTCTTCATTTTCTTGAACATGCTTTTGGCATTGAGTCTAAATTTTTCTTTTCCACTTTCTTTCCATTGCTGGGAATTGAACAAGGGTCTTGTGTATGCTCTGCCCAGCTGAGTCTAAGAACTCATGGTCTAAGGAAAATTCTAGAATTTTTTTTTATATTTTCTGAATGTTTTATAGCTTTATTGTAAGTGTTTTAGTCTCAGATTTATTAAAATTAACTTTTGTTTATGACATAAGGTTTAAATCAAGAATCATGTGTAATACCTCATTTAGAATCAGAGTGAGTTTACCAAGGCAGAGGTTAGGTGAATTTTTAGAAATACTTGGGTTTTATTTTTAACTTTTGAAATGACTAGGACATTGGGAATCTCAAGTGCTGGGAGGTTCCAGCTGAGAATATGAGAAGAGGACTCTTTCAGCACATTAGTAAAGCAGGTGGGAGTTCTATACTGCTTCAGAGTGAGGTAAGCACATCATAGACGGCGGTGGACTGCTCCACAAGACTTTGGCTGACCCTTAGAAATGATTATTTTGCTATGTCCCCATCTCACTGCCATGGGTCCAAGATTCTTCTGTAGAAAATGCTTTCACAGTGGAGTGTCATTAAGTAAAAGCCTCTCTGCTTTATCTATGATTGTCTTGTTTGTTTCATTTTATCACCTGGAAAAAAATACCATAGACCACCATGTTTTCAATAATTGTCGTTTCTTGGTTTCTTTTGAAACAGGGTCTCATTTGTAGTTCAGCTGACCTGGAACTCATGATAAAGCTGAAGCTGGCTTTGAACTTGCAACTATCTTCCTTCCCTTTGGTGTGAACTTCACACTAGGGGATAAATTGTGTTTTGAAGAGATTAATTTGTTTCATTAATTTTTAAAAAGTATAGATATTTCTTCCCAGAAGGAGGCTTGGGCTAGGTGACACTAATCCAGTACTCAGCTTGGGCTAGACATTGTCCAAAGAATTTGTATGTAATGATGAGTCTTCATTGAAACCTTTAAAGGGATAGTTTAACATTATAGTTCTTATCTATTTATTGTGCATGGGTATCAGGATAAGTATAAGTCAGAGGACATCTTGCAGGAGTCAGTTCTATACTTCTACTCTATGGCTCCCAGGTGTTGAACTCAGACCCCCAGTCTTAGCAGCAAGGACCTTTGCCCACGGAGTCATCTCACTAGGCTAAGGGGTATTTCATTTTATCATTTTCATTTCACAGACAGGTCTTGAAAGAGAGAGACTAATCAGTAAACCTAGAGTTTTACAGCTGGAAATTCCAAAGCCATGACTCATCTTAGGCAGAGTGGTCTCTGTAGGATGTGCTTAACCATTTCCCCACTCAGCTTTCTCTCCATGTTGTTCTTTGAACTCAAGAGGGCTAAGAAGTTTTATGCTGCAGCTTTACTAGTTTCTATATGGTGATGTACTTGGCAGAGATGCACAGTAAATACAATAGATTATGGCATGATAAAACCCAAGAATTTCTCTATGCATGGAATAAAACACTAATGTCCCAAACATATCTTATAATGTTTTGGGTAACTCAGTCAATGGACTTCAACTTCCTTATTGGAGACATATCAAGAAAATACTCGTTATCTACTAAGGTGATAGATGGTGATATTGTCATTGGGGTACAATTCAAGGGGTGTGGTTTTCAGAGCAAGGAAAGATAGTTTGATTTGAAATTCCATGCCTCATTGTCTCATGCATTCTTATCTACTCAGGAATGGTGGCAGAGACACGTCCCTCTTACATGCTTTCCTTCATTAGGTAAAGATAGACATGGCCTATCCACAAAAGTCACTGGAAACTTGTGATGCCATTTGACATCCAGGTCACAGCTTTATTTCTGAAGCAACTTTACTCTTAGTTTCCATCACACCCCTGAATGGAATGGGCATTTGTAGCTCCCTGGTAAGTTTCCAGTTTAGAGTAGACAACTGGAGGCTGCGTGAGGCAAATGTTCTGAAGCCACCCAGGAAATTACTGCCAGGTACATGGGAGGCTGAATGAATGGACTGCACTATGTGCCATTAAGCTGTGCGTGATTTTTGTCTGAACAAGATGTATTTCCTTCTTACATAGACACTGCCAGAGTGTTTCAAGTGATGTAACCAGCTGTTCTAAAAATATCTGAAGGAAAACAACAGAGGATCCAGTTAAAGGTATAAAGCAAAAGATAATTAAACATGTCTCCTAACCCAGCTCAGGAGTAAGCAGAAAAGCGTGGGAAAAGAAACATAGGGAGATTGTATCTATTTAAATTATGTTGATGTTGCTCACTATTTTAATTTATCTTTTTGTGAATGGAGAGATGTTATGGAAAATCTGGGATCATTCCTTGGCTGGAATCTGCCACAGGCTCATTGTGGTCCAGTCCAGTTCCTTATTCTCTCTGCCCCATCCCTCTGTTCTCTGGCTGATTGTAATGGTTAAGTGAGGGATAGTATAAAGAAAGGCACATGTTATAAACACACCTGGCACATGCCAAATCCACAGAGTGCATGGATTTTTATTTGTATTATCTAAACCATGTACTTCTAAGTCAGCTTCTCAAAAGAAAGAGGTGGGTTAAGATTTTCCTATCATTTATATTTGGTTTTAGATCAGGGTTCCCCAGACTGTCTGCTAGGAAGAAATCTTTAAAAGAATGCAATTTCTCCCATGTCATCAACTTTCTTTCAGATGTCAATTTTGTAGCATTATGAATTTGCTGTGAGAATTTCTAATGTTTTTCTCTTATACTGACTAGTCACTGTCTCTGAAACAACAGCACACTGGCATGATGTTTTGAGGGCACTCATGTTGCTGGTTGGTACCCATTGTCACTTTTAGTCTTTGTTGGACATCGTTCTTGCTCAGCATCCCTGTTGCATAGAAAACTGCCCCTCCTCCATTCCATATGCCTCCAATGAGGTTTCAAAGTAGAGGACCTTCCCCCTCCTGAAGACAGGGTCCATCTACTGTGGTCCTAGCAGGAAACAGATGGCACCCTCGGACTGGGGTGATTTGAGGACTATTTGATGAGGGTGTTTCCATGGGGGAGGAGTTACAGAAACAAGAGCTAGTGCAGAACCCAGGAGAAAAACAGGCAAGTATTTCTGCTGTCACTAAACTTAAGACAAGGGAGGCAATGTCACTGAACCTTAGAGGGGATACTGGTTGAAGTACAGCTAATAGAGGTACCACCTGACAGTAATTATACATTTTGAAGAGGGATGATTCAAGGGACAAATTACGAGTTAACTTAAGGGTAAATTCTATAACATCACCTGTCTCACATTTTCTGATCTCATGTAAGTGTCCCCTATTGTTCAAGCCCAACTGGAAACCAGAGAAGAGGGAATCCTGGTCCCTGTCACAGAGAGTGTATCATAGATCCTAGGGATAGCTGTGATGCCTTTGGTGTGGATGGGGTCCTTCCTGGGAGAAGGAAGTGTCAGTATTAAAGCTGAGACTCCCAAGTGAATGGAGATGGTTGGACTTAGGAACATCATATGATGCTGAAGGGATGTGGTTACTGGGTCTGTGTAGTGATTGGTATCATTTCAGTCATTGTTAGTCATTGCTCTGAGAATCCTCAGAGATGCAAGCAATGTCTATCTCTCCTGAGGATCTAACAACAAACCAAGCTACACTTCCACCGAAGTCATTCTGGAGATGCAGTGAGTGTATTAGGTTGACTCACAGAACTTCACTGAGGGTCTACGTACATCCCAGCATGGATGATGACTACGGCATGGATGAAGTCTTCTGGGTCCGTTAACTTTCCCCGGTCTGTATCCTTTAGGGCCTCTGAGCACACCAGGTTGTTGCAAGAACTGCATATAAATGGATGGGGCGTGTAGGGAGGATTGCCAGAATCTCAGTTGAGGGTCCAGGGATCTTCTCTACCCACTCATTCTCTGAGAGAAGGTCAGCAGTCAGTGAGGCAACCTGTGACCGTCTGTTGCCAGCAGGCACAGTGGATCTGCTTAAAAGGGTGGCTGCCTTGTTCAAAGGGCTGCATCCTACAAGTGCCACGTTGATCTTCTTTTTTTTTTTTTTCCTAAATATTGACCACCATCAGGAACTCACCAGGGGCCTTTTCCTGATCTCTCCTCCCTTATCAATGGGGGAAGGCATGGGTGGTTTCAGCAGGCACCTAAAGCTGAGAGTGAGGGTACCTTTCAGTGTGGAAGCCGACAGCCTCCTGGTGGAGAAGAGCTTCTGTTAAGTGCCAGGGACATAGGTTGCTGGCTCAGAGCTAATGGTTCAGTCTGTGTCCTTTGAGCAGGAAGTAGGACTTCATGGAAATGGCCTTCCTTGTTGAAGCAAAGGCACTGATTATCTATAAGGGGAATTGGGAAACGTTCAAAGACTCCTACCTTGATGTCTGATTTCAGAAGTAAGAACCCGGCCAGGTCTTTGGATAGGTGTACTCTAAGATGCTTCTAATGTCCAAGGAGAATTTCCCATCTCAGGTCCTGACATCGTTCTTATCCCACAGACCAGTAGGGTAAGAATTGATGAACTACCCTCTTCTTATACCATAGTCTTCCACAGAGTATTTTTGGGAACTGCCAACTGTTGTTAAGTAAATGCCCACTATCACACAGGGTCAGGGATGGATAAAGCAAGAGAGGCACTCAGGGTACATATTTATAACCTGAGAAACACTTGGGTTCCAGCAAGTACCTCGGTGCTGTATTTTGTCCTTCACTGCAGTGCAGGTCACAAGCTATCTAAATGCCCCATTGGACAAGCAGTTCTCATGTGTCATTTTGAGCATTTTCCAAAGTAACTTCTGACTGAGGGTTTTGGTAGGATTTTATATTGGACACGATTGTTTTAATACTTCTCCACATTGGTACATGTGACAGTCTCTTCCTAGTGGTGACCTCTGGCTCCTAGTATAGCATTTTAGTTTTCAGAAAGACCTGTGATTTCCTTTTCTGGTAACCCCACAGTTGCTTTCTTTATAATGGGCTCCATTTAAAGACAAATCATCCCAAAGATGCATTCCAAAGTGGAGGGTAGGTGGACATCTTTATCAACAGCTCTGGAAGGTAGGTCTGTTTTTGAAGTACACTGCTAATTTCCAGTTATAAACATAAGTTTTGTGTATGCTAAAGGTAAAATCACTGGTTTCATATGGTGTGGTTACAGGGTCTCATTTTATGATATGGGTTGGCCTTTTGGCTTTCAATAACAGATTCTACAAAAACCTGTCCTTATTATCATTCATGAATAAGATTTTGATTCTTCAGAGAATTGTCTTCATTTCCAATCATGGAGTGAGAGTTTCATTTTAAGCTTGTAGCGCTCTCTCTCTCTCTCTCTCTCTCTCTCTCTCTCTCTCTCTCTCTCT
>JADRCC010159772.1:0-11389 GCA_019843855.1 Hylomyscus alleni | reverse complement strand
AAGGAAGGAAGGAAGGAAGGAAGGAAGGAAGGAAGGAAGGAAGGAAGAAGAAAACAATGTGTAACATTCTAAAGAAATCCTGCATGCTACAAACACAAAGGTCTAGGACAAAATAATTTTAAAAACGGGACACAAATTTGTTCTTTTCTTTTCTTTTTTTTTTCTATTTCTGGATCTGTCATTTTGTGCCAAAGCTCATCTGATGCTTTGGTTTGCATTATTTTTAAAGGTTTATATTTTTTAGGAGAGAGATGTGGTACAAATGTAAAAAGAATGTGAGTTGTATACGACCTGGTTAAAAGCATAGAATGAACATATGATTATAAAGAGATGAATCTCATCAACTTGTGGAGTGAAAATGTTAATAATTATAATAAAAATACTTTAAAATAAATGATTACAATTTTAAACTCTTAAAAGCAAAAAACTAAAATTTTTGATAAATATAAATACAGAATTACGAAGAAAACATTTAGTATTTAAAGTATAAATTCAAGATAAATTTTATTGTATTTAAAAGTATGAAGTTGTGATAGCCTCTCTGTATTAGCCTTGCTATTCCATAGTGTGTGATTAAATTAAGTCCTTGATGAAATGCAAAATTGGGAGAACCTCATAAGAATTACTTGTTTAAAAGCAGTTAAAAACAAGTGTTATAAATATTTTCTTTTATATTAACCATTGCATTGAATAACTTACTTCGTGGAAAGCGAGGTGGGTTATCATTGACATCAGTTAGGGTCACGGTAACTGAGGTGGTTCCAGACAGTCCGCCATTTTGGCCAACCATATCCTTTGCCTGAATGACAAGCAAATACTGGTCTTTAGCCTCTCTATCCATGTTGGGAAGGGCAGTCTTGATGACTCCTGTAAGATTTTAAATCTCAGTAAAACACACCATGATCCATTACTTTATAGGAGCAAAGAACATCGATAATGTAGTATGTCACTCTTCAGTTTTTTGGCTTGCTTTGTTATATAAGTTTACTTTAAAGACAAAAGGGACATATATTTCAAATGTACATTTGTACATTATTCAAAGAATACAAATTTCTACTTGCACACCCTATTAAAATGCAGAGAAAATTGTGCAATGCACTGTTCTTAGTATTGCTTTGAAAATTTTGTTTTTAGGTTTTGTTACTCTGAGTCGTGTCTATACTACCTGGCTAAACATCTACTCGGCCATGGTACTCCTAATCTCTGATAGATGTAGACCTGAATTTCTACTTCTGATGACTTAACTGGCTGAATCTAATATAGCTGTCATAGAGAATGGAAAGAACCTCTAACTTCATCATAACCTCACCTGAGTGCTCAGTAGCACACCTTCAAGTACTTGAGTAGCTGGCAGTTGTGATAGTGATAACTAGAGGAAACTACACAAATAAAGAAGATGGCACACTTAGAATTTTTAGAAAACCCTCATGATTCATAGGAAAAGTATGAACATTCCTTCCACTTGTGAAGCTATGCCTTCTCGATTCTTCTGTTCTCATTTTTTTAAACATTTATTTATTTATTATCTTCAGGCCCACCAGAAGAGGGCATCAGATCTCATTATGGGTAGTTGTGAGCCACCATGTGGTTGCTGGGATTTGAACTCATGACCTTCCGAAGAGCAGTTAGTGCTCTTGCCTGCTGAGCCATCTCACCAGTCCCTGTTCTCATTTTTAACTTCTCCACCCCAAAAAGGTTGAGAAGTTGATTGGCCAGTTTAGCCTCCCACCTTGACTATTGTTAGGCAACAGTGAGTTCAAGGGCCACTCAGCTATAGAGTGAAACTTGGTCTCTAAAAATCAAAACCACATCGCCAGGTGAAAGAAATGTATAATTTCAATCATGCTTGTGATAGAGATCAGATGATCAATTGCTCAGGGCAATGAATCCTTAATGACAGTGAGCTGCAGAACATTTTAGGACACTCTGTTTCAGAAATCACCATCATCACCATCATCATCATCAACAACAATACCCAAGAGTCTTTTCTGCTTCTCAGTGTATTCTCTGTTTTAGTTTTGGTTCCAAAATGTCATAAGGTAAAAAGACCATATGGGGGCAAGAACAACTAAAACTTTCAAAGAAAGATAGGAAAATCAATAGCAATTTACAAATAAAGTGTCTGTCTTATTCTAATAATGAGAAGATTATAAAAAGATATGATAATTAATTTGTCCTTTCTTTTCTCCCACTCCAAATACATATAATAATTTATTTTCAAGTTCCAAGTCTGTAGGTTGAATGGCATTTATAATTGATATAACAATATTTGTGCTATATCTATTTCTGTCTGTCAAACATAATCACACTTACAAACACACCCGTGTGTATACGAATCCCATCTGCAGCACTTCTACGTTTACATGTTTGAATAACACCTACTCACATAGGCCTAATTTTATTTCTTAACGTCAAACACTTTTTCTTTGCTCACTGAGTATAACTGTGAACAAGAGGCACTTGAAGAGCATCACAAATGAACTCTTCAGTGACTTTTCTGCTGTCTGCATATTGATTATTTACTTTTGAAATAAAGTGAAAATGGTATTGTTTGCCCAACAGCATCATGTGTGAAGTACTTAATCAAAAGTACCCTTTATGACCTGCAATAATTTTATGGATATTTTATGTTTTTCTGTATTTCAAAATCTATAGCAAAACAAGTATGGGCCTCACTCAGTATAGATATCTCCAAAGAAACTTTCTTACTCTATGAATTCTAAAACCTATGTGCTTACATCTTTTATAAATAAGTTTTGTGTAACTTTTTAATTAAAAAGCTGGTAATCTTGAGAATGTGGCTCAACATATTTCATTTGAATGAAAAAAACAATTATTTTACAAAAAAATTCTATTCATGGTTTCAATGTTTTATTTCTGTTCAACTCTCATTTTTTCTTCCAATATTAATGTGTATCTGTCACCACCTTTGCAAAATACTGTGGTAAAAACAAGTCCATGATATTTCATATGATAAGAAAAATAATTGGAGATGTAGATAAGGTTGTTTGGTGAATAAAAATCTTCTTTTGTAAGAGTGAAGTAGAGTTTGGATACACAGAATCTACAGTGAAGTCCAGTAGGTGTGGCAGCCATCATTAATCCTAGCTCTCTGCCATGGAGACCCCCAAATGTTGGGGCAAGCCGACAAGTTAGAGTTGTAGAAATGGCTGGCATGCTCCATGATCACTAGGAGACCTTTCTCAATAAAAAAAAAGTAGAGTTTGAAGAAGAAAACACTGTCAAACTGGTGCCTCCTCAGGTGTCTCTGAATACAAGTATACACACTGTCATATACATGTGGGCTCATATATATGCAAAAATGCATAACACACAAACACACACACACACACACACACACACACACACACATTCACACACTACAACTGAAAGGAATTCCGATGCCTTGGACATCCGAGGTTTACTTAGTGCTATTATATTTTTTTGAAGCAATTATAACATCATTACGATAGCCTCTTGGTACCTGCTTATTTTTCACACCTCTAATTGCCTCATTATAAAAGATCTTATTAACAGCACTACCCCAAAGCTAAAATAATCACAAAGCTTAGAATTAACTGAATGCAGGTAAGAGATGTAATTTCCAAATTCCTGAGCTACTACACGGGGATGAAATAACAAACATCACTTGAGTTTAGATACTCATTCCTAGCAATACTACATTTCTAGCTATTTAAGTTTTGTCAGCTTAAAGTTACAAACTAATGTTTAGAAAAGTATCCTAAGACATTATATTATATTTTCATTTCAATAATTATGTAGTCATATACTCACACAGTTACACAGTAAGTAATTTATAATATGATGGGATATCAACTGTTAGTCTGATAAAACTGGATCCCTATATTCTATGGTGACATTATGAAATTAAAAATACTCAGTAATCAATAATTATTAAGTCATATTTAGTGAAAAATAAATCTATCATTAGCACTTCAGGAAAATATTTTGCTTTCTTTTCAGTTTTCCATGTTTTATTTCAAACTAATACATAAATTCTGAACTTTATGCTTGACAAAATATTTTCCATAGTTACGAAGCTTTGATTTACCCATAACTCACTTTCAGAGATTATCCTAATAGACACACACAGAAGGGAAGGCATAAATACATATTTACTTTTGTTCAACAAGTGGTCTCTTCTGTAATCTAAGGGAAAACATTCTCATGATTTTCTAATGTGCCCCCAACTATGATGGCTTATTTGGTTACTGTGTCTTATAATTTCTCAGTGTGATCATATTTAACCAGTAATAATTTTTTTCTGTAATGAATCATACTGAGGGGACAGCTTAGAGCACAATCTTTCTGCACATTCTATTTTAATAGCTTCAAAAAACTCATGGTCAAAGGGAACACAGGGTCAGAGATATTTAAGTTATGAATAGTCAATTCATTGGCCTCACTACAACTAAATGACATTGAAACCATACTCTGAGAAGATTAATATTAACATCTGAATATCAGTTTTGGAACACTAGTTTTTCTCACTTTTAATGAAAACTACCTTTCTATAATTACCAAGATCCTATTCTCACATCCTTTGGCAACAACTAATTTTGCACCTTTCATCCATTATGGCTGCTTTTATTTTATATAGTCATTCTGACTACTCCAAGAACATAAAATTAAAAATTAGACATATTATATTCTTTTTTATTTCTGTAGCTAATAATACATGTAAAAGGTGAAGGTCATAAAGTCACTTGATGCAACAATTTTCAAATAGGAATACCCCATCCATGAAAGAAAGACACTGGTATTAGAAATGACTTTATCTGCAAGTACAGTATATCAGATAATCATGTCATCTGCCTCTTTCCTTTGTTTTGAACTGTTTTTCATGTCAGTTCTCCTGGTTCCTACTTCAAAAACAATTTTATGTGACTATAGACCTATGAATAACAGCAGAATACATGATTATGTACTGAGTATATTCAGCTGCTATACATTCAGTTCCTGCCAATATACCTTATAAATCTTAGAATTAGTTCCTTAGTAATTAATTTGAATTAATTACTACCTCTTTCATTTTATACATATGTCTGTTAAGCTACATAATGTTTAGAAACAGTATACATTTAGGAGACATCTACAACACTAACTGCATATTTTAGCACAATATGATGAACTGCCAAATTATAGGTGAGAAGACAACAGTCCTGCATGTGTACTTAAATTGAGTAGCAATGGTGGCCTCTGTAAATAATACTTTTTCTTAAAAGATGCCCCCTCTTTAAGCATAATAAACCCCCAGAAACTCATTTTGAATAGAAAAACAGAAACCGATGAAATCCAAATTAATTTTAAAAATGAAAAACAAAACTAAACTGTAATGAGCAACAGGTAATTAGAAAGTAAAATTTGAGGTCAAACAAAGAGAACAAAAGAGGAATACTTAAGAATATGTACTGTGAGGCTTACTCTGTCTTGGGAAGATAAATATACTGGATAATACAATGGGAAATATGAGATGTAAATATTGTGAATTATTCGGTAATATATCCATAGAGCCTCAGGAATAGAGCCACCTAGAGCAAACCATCAGGATTTATGCAGTTCTCAAATAGGGACATTATGAAATAGATCTTTGAAAAAGCAGTCTCCAATTATTTCAGATAAGTACATAAGACTGCATC
Source organism: Hylomyscus alleni (assembly GCA_019843855.1). Taxonomy (NCBI): domain Eukaryota; kingdom Metazoa; phylum Chordata; class Mammalia; order Rodentia; family Muridae; genus Hylomyscus; species Hylomyscus alleni. The sequence continues at coordinate 5,729 of JADRCC010159772.1, read as the reverse complement.
TTGAAACTTATATTTCAAGGGAACTTAGAAACCAAAAGCATGAGTTTACTATGAAAATGTTATGCTTTTATCTGAAATTTTTTTGGGGAAAATAAAATAATCCAAAACTAAATATAAAATAAATTGCTCTACAGCTGACATAGAAAAGACTAATCTCTTCCTGAAGTCTGTGTTTCTCCTTAAATTTTAACCAGGGCTTCATGTTTTGGAAGTGATTATTTGAATGTAAAATGCACACTGAAGGCTCTTTTTCCTGAATACTTGGTTCTTGTCTGGTGGCCCAACAAGTATCAGCCCCTAGGCTTGATTCCAGGATCCTATACAGAACAGCCCGACATTGTATAAAGCAATGGGGATTAGAAGACAGGCAAATCCATGGGATCACTGGGCCAGCCAGCATACCTGATGTGAGGATGTGCAGGTCAATGGGAGAAAAATCTTGTGTTTAAACCATTGTATAAACGACATCAGAGAATGGAGAATGATGGAAGGCATATAGGTAGAGGTTGCAGGTCTTCTAATGAGCTATTAACATAAAATTTAGTTAAAGCAAGTCCTTGTATAACATATGGAAGGTATTAATTATGTGATCATAAGTAGTATATTCAAGAAAAAAACTCCTCATTGGGAGCTGGCGAAATGGCCCATAAGTTTCTCCTGATACTTGCATGATAGATAGCACGCATCTATACATTCATTTCCAGTGCATCATATGGCCTAGTTCACAGACATGCATGGAGAGAAACTCTTCATACATATTTAAACTAAATTCAAGCAGCTACCAAGTGACAAATGAACATTGGTATTGAATTCTTTTTTTCCTGAGCTTTGAGCTTTCCTGAGCTTTCATGGCTTTGAGATTTTTTAAACTTATTAATCATTTTATTTATTCACATTTCAAATGTTATCTCTCTTCTTGATCTCCCTTTCACAAATCCCCCCACCCCATCTACTTCCCCTTTGCCTCTAAGAGGGTATATCCTCACCCACCCACCTATTCTCACCTCTCCTGTCTAGCATCCCCTTTCTCTGGGATATCAAGCCTCCACAGGATCAAGGGCTTCCCCTTCCAATGATGACAGACAAGGCAGTCCTCTGCTACATATGGAGCAGGAGCCATGAACCTGTTCATATATGCTTTGGTGAGCGGTTTAGACCCTAGTAGCACTGAGGGGTCCAGTTAGTTGATACTGTTGTTCTTCCTATTGGATTGCAATCCCCTGGAGCTCCATCAACCCTTCCTCTAACTCTTCCATTGTGGTTCCCAGGCTCAGGCCTATAGTTACCTATGAGTTTCTGCATTTGCCTTAGTCTAGGTGCAGGCAGAGCCTCTCAGAGGACAGCTATATCAGGCTCCGTCTGCAAGTACATTTTGGCATCAGCAATAGTGTCAGCGTTTGGTATCTGCAGATGGAATGGATCTCATGGTGGGGCCGTCTCTGGATATCCTTTCCTTCCGTCTCTGGACATCCTTTGTCCTTCTCAAAAATTTTAAACCAGAATTGTCCCTGTCTAAAGGAAATGCATTGGCTTTGAGATTGTTAAGTGACATTATGTGCTTATTTGGTTTAAATTTCTGCTGAATTCTGTAACAATTCAAAACAATCTTAAAATGGGCTACTTTTGTTTTGGACTGGAAATTATTTAACTATTCCTGTCATATATCAAATATATTCATACATGGATTACATCTTTAAGGAAGTTGTCAATATTAATTTTATCCTACTACACACAATATGGTTTTTTGAAAGGAGATCCAATAGTAGAATATGGCTGCCCTCTTGGCATGTATCTGGTACATAAACACTGCGTTAACGGGACAAGCACTTTGAGTTATTAACTTAGCTACTTTCTTATCACATATGAAACTATACACAGCACACCTAAGAGTGACTGCCTGAGTCTACTATTATCAAATTATATTTAGCATATTATCAACATATGTTTTCTTTCAGAATTCCAGTATCTTCTATAAAATTCTGAAATTTGAAGAAATGGAAAAATGTTATTCCTCTCATAAATAAACAACATACTGACACCTGTAAGCAAGATTAACTAAAACTTGATTCCTGCTCTCTAGACACAGAGGATTAGATATTTTAATTTTACCACTAGAATACTTATTTTTTTAAACAGTATATCTGAATAAATAAGTAACTTAATGAACCAAGGTTCACAAAAGATATCTGCATGAAAGGCTTTAGGAAGAGTTACTCCAATAGTGGTCTTGAGTACAGTATTAAAAATATATTTTTCACCATCTTTCAAATAGAATCTATTATATTTTGAAAGTAAAATTGAGTTTTCTTTTGTCAGCATGAATAATGTAATCCATGGCATATACAATCAACTAATTAATGTAATTTCAGCTCTATATGTCAGAAAAAATTCCACAATCTGTGGCAAGACTAAAAAGTCCATGCCATTTGGAGAAGGTTACATAAATCAAGAGCATGGTGTGTGTCTGAACTTTGTATCTCCAATCTGACATTCAGTTCAACATACACACTGTCTACATTTACTTGGCTCATAGCAAAGCCAAACGCTTTTACTTATTCACCTTCAACACTAGCCTGATTAATTATAATAGTTTCTATTCTATTAAAATTTTCCAATATTTTCTAAACTTAATGATTTGTTTGATATACCTTGGCCAAATCATGCATTACAAACTGTATTGAAATTTTGATGACCGAGTAAAATTGTATTTAGTTCTAATGTACATTACAATTATTGTTCACAAACACATTCAACATATTTGCCCTTGCTTTGATGTGAGAATGAAATAATACTTCAACTTTGGGAAATATGATCAACAGAATCATTGCCTTTAAAATATTTAACTAGAATCATCCTTATGGTGACATCGTTTGGTGACAAAATATTCAACGATGGAAGTTTAAAATATTGAGACAAGCCAGCCTCTCCAGAAGAAGAGAAAGAGAGAAAAGCAACATTTTGTAATGAAAATAATTCTTCATAGTATATCATTCAATTTCTACTATTTCTGCTTAAAACTAAACTACAACAAAGACAACTATATAAATATTCTAAGAATTTAACACAAAATGAAAAAAATTGTTTTTAATTTAGTATTTCGCTGTTTTGTCTAATTTTACTGTGAACTAACATCTTTAAGTTTGGCTTATACATATTTCCTGTTTTATATTGCAAATATAAAACAAATTGCTTGTTACAAATTGTGATTATCTAATATTTTACATGAAATTAATACAGAAAACAAAATTAAAATGTGCAAGCAGATTATGAAAATGTCCTAATAAAGTCAGGAATCACATATGATATAATTGTGACTGGCATTTTATTTAGTGTTTTTATGAGTCTAGGTAAATGGAATAAAAAAGGTGATAACTAGTTTGTAATAGGCTATTTTTAGTGATTTTGACATACAGAGAAAAAAAAAGGACCTATTAGTATTATTGTAATAGAATGTAAATATTAGCCGGGCAGTGGTGGCACATGCCTTTAATCCCAGCACTTACAAGGCAATAAATAAATAAATAAATATTAAGTATAGTCCAAGACATAAATGACAGCTACAATAAGTGCAAATATAATTTCATACCTGTTTTTGGCTCCACTGAGAAGTATGGCTGTCCTTGCAGAATACTGTAGACCACTCGAGCACTGTTGCCATAGGTAGGATCATCGGCATCTGTCGCTGTCACTTGTACCACTGAAGTCCCTAGGTGACATGCAAATTAGCTTTGGATTAAATTCCCATGTCCAAGGGTACTGAAGAACTCACAAACTATTAGAAATTCTAGATTGCACTTATTCATTATGTTTAATTTATCTTCAACAAGGCACATGAAATATCAGTCTAGTAGATTTTGTTGTTTAAACCAAACCAAAGAAATAGAAGTTAATAACAATTCCTGAAATAGATGATATGAATATATTTAGGTAAAAATACTACATAAATATGATGTATGATGAATCTTAGATTCAAATCAACTCAGAGTCAAATGAGGTTAAAAATATTAGGTGTCAGCCGGGCGGTGGTGGCGCACACCTTTAATCCCAGCACTTGGGAGGCAGAGACAGGCAGATTTCTGAGTTCGAGGCCAGCCTTGTCTACAGAATGAGTTCCAGGACAGCCAGGACTATAAAGAGAAACCCTGTCTCAAAAAAAAACAAAAACAAAAACAACAACAACAACAACAAAAATTAGGTGTCTTCCCATGACACTCAGGTGACAAGTTTTCATTCAGAGCATTGTCTCAGGACTAAAGGAGTGACCAAAAGGCAGACTGAGAGCTGAGAACAAGCTGGTGCTCATCTAATATTATGCATCATCAAAAGTGAAAGAGGAACAGAAATCTGTAATTGTGTAGTAGATTTTTTGTCCATTTAACTTTATATTGTGAGCTTACTCTATCTCCTTGATAAGTGTTCTGTTTTTGTTTGTTTTTACTTCTTCTTTTAAAAACACTGAATTAAAAATTTTAACCAAACCTCTACAAAGTTGAGAAGAAGAGCATTGTAAAACATCATTCTGTAGTATGAATATTACATGCTCCATTCGCTCCTTCAGTAAAGGACAGGCCTCCCAGGGAATTCAACAAAATCCCCGCAAAAATATTGCATTATCCAATTGCAATATTAGGCACCTACCTCCCTTCGTAATAAGTCTTGATGAGGCAACCCAGTAGGAGGGCTGGGACTCAAAATAGGCAAAAACCATTTGATTTCTAATGAAACGCACAAAATGGGTGGATCCAGATGGATGCAATGGGTGGAGCTGGGAGGAAAACTGTCGTCAGGATATACCATGTCAGGAGAAAGAATCTGTTCTAAGTGAAAGGAAAAACAGAGCGAGGGCATGGATCCCAAGCTCTGCTTTTCCTCTACACTTAGAATTGTAAACTTTAAATCCGCATAATTACTTCATGCATTTATGCATATATTATCATGTAATTTATATTCTGCCTGATGTACAACTAAGAGTTACTATTTTATACATTATTTGAGTATTATTTTGGTTGCAATAATTTGCTAAATGCAGAGTTTTAAATCTACTATCATCTTGACATATGCTTGACATGTATTTCTTAATGTGTTTTGTCACTAATATTTTTTGCAAATTACACTCAATGTTCATATTACAATATACCTTACTAATTCCATCTCCCTTATATTTGAGTAGAAACTGTTAAGTTATAGTCACAAATGTTATTTGTGTTTCATTTCCTCTTTGCTAAACTTCACCAATTATACTTCATAGAACCAACATGGTCATAGTGTATACTCATAAACAGATCAAAAAGTTACATTTTAAGTATTCATAAATGTGATAAAATATATAAATGTTTAGCTTATCAGCATATTTAAATTATTAATAAATGCATGTACAAACATATTTGCTAATATATGCTTATAAACTTGCTCATAAACCTTGAGATTGCATGTGAGTAGGTGGGTGGAGCACTTGTGTGGGTGCTTGAAAGAGATCAGCCCTAAGCCTCATTATTAATGATCCATCTAGCTTGGTATTTGAAACACGGTCTCTCCCTGTCCTGGGCCTCATGGAGTAGATCAGTCTGAATACCCAGCAAAGCCAGGAATCTTTCTCTGAGTCCCCCAGAGCTGGAATTACAAATGTGCACTGCCAGTTTTTGCCGTGGATCCTGGAATTGAACTCAGATTCTCATGACTTCATGACGAGCAATTTACTGATGGAACTTTCTTTCTTTCTTTTTTTTTTT
>JADRCC010159770.1:0-10569 GCA_019843855.1 Hylomyscus alleni | reverse complement strand
AAAAAAAAAAAAAAAAAAAAAAAAAAAAAAAAGGAAAAAAAAAAGAACTTTACTATATGAGATTAATTACATATCAAAGCTTATATCCACTCTTTTTAAAAAAAGATTTATTTACTTATTTTAATAAGTATACTATAGCTGTCTTCAGACACACCAAAAGAGGGCATCAGATCCCATTGCAGATGGTTGTGAACCACCATGTGGTTGCTGGGAATTGAACTCAGGACCTCTGGAAGAGCAGTCAGTGCTCTCAACCGCTGAGCCATCTCTCTGGCCCCTTATATCCACTCCTGACAACTCCCAGTTTGTATTACTTTTATAGGCCTTCACTTCAGTTTGAAAGGACTCATGCTAAAATCTTGCTGACATCGCCTCCTACTTAATACAAGCTAAACATTGGCCTGTGTAAGGCAGCGAACTCTAAATATCACAAGCAAGTATAACTCCCTTTCCTACACGTGCCTCATTAGGTTTCAGATCCCTCGGTCTAAGTCAGTGGCCATGTGGGAAGACACATCTTGCTTTATGTGTCCCTATGGCTGTAGCATATAGTTTTCAGATATTGATAAGCCTTGGAGACTTATCAAGGTCCGAGAGTGATTTGGATTTGGGTTTTGTTCCTTACCATGTATGACCGTCTAGACGTTCCTTTACTCTGATGAACCTCAGCCTCCTTCACAGGGCAGAGAGAGCAGCATCCATCCTGCCAGGTCTTTGTTGTTGACTGAAGAGAGTGTAGTGTGACGTCCGGAGTATAGATATTTCCCTGTGCACTATGTGTTCCTTCTCCAACATGCCATGTACTGTCTGCATTTTTCCCACTATAAATTCTTAGATGCAAAGATAGACTGTTCTTAAGGGTGGAGGACAACTAACTTTGCCTTGGTCTGCATCAAATCTCAAATCTTGCTAGTCTTGATCATGATCATAAAGATAACCTTTATCCCAAGATTAGACATCACCTACATGGCAGATTTTTTTTGTTCTGAGTCACATTCCCTTTATTTTTGCTATGTGAACATTATGCAGTTCTTGCATACAGGACTCTCTCTCTCTTCCTCATAATTTTGCTGGTTCCCAAGGTGAAAAGCCCAGTTCCTGTCTCAGTCACCCTCTTCATGCATGGGCAGCCTCTGAGAGCCCCTTCTTTCTCAGGGGCAGGGCAGTATGGGAAAGTCCAAGAGAGGAGTCCGCCAGGCATACTGGCTATCTTCTGGCTTCCCCTCCCCCTTAGAGGCCTTTCCTCTAACAGTCCTTTGACCACCAGCCTCTGCTCTATTTGCTACTTAGACATTCATGATGCGATTTTTTTTTTTGTCCAGGTCCTTCCCCAGTGACCTTGCCTTGCCTTGGTGTTCTTCTAAGATTCAGACACACTCTGAACAACTCCTGACATAGTTTAATTCAGAGCACCAGTTATAGACACTGTATTTCATAGACATATAGACAATATACCTGTATTAGTCAGGGTTCTCTAGAGTCACAAAACTTGCGGAATGTCTCTATATATTAAGGGAATTTGTTGTGATGACTTACAGTCTATAGTCCCACTCCCCAACAATGGTCCGCTGTGAATGGGAAGTCCCAGGATCTAGTAGTTGCTCAGTTCCATGAGGCTTGTTGCTTTAGCTAGTCTTCTATAGAAGTAGGTTCCAACAGATGTGCTGGCTAGTAAATGCAAGCAGATGAAGAAGAGCAAGTTTTCCTTCTTCCAATGCCCCTATGTAGGTCTCCAGCAGAAGATATGACCAAGATTAAAGGTGTGTGCCACCACGCCTGGAACTGGGACTTGTTTTGTCCCAGGCTGACTTTTAACTCAGAGATCTCCTTGCCATAGTCTCCTGGGATTAAAGGTGTGTGCTCTCTTGCCTGGGCCTAAGATTTTCGTAGCCACTATTCCTGAAGATTTCCATACCAAGATCCAGGTCAGAAACTTGTGTCTTCCAACCTCAAGATCGGGATCACAGGTGAACCCTCCAATTCTGAATCATAGTTTATTCTAGATATAGTCAAGTTGACAACCAGGAAGAGCTGTTACAATATCGTAAGACAGTACATTGCAGGGTTACTCCCCTCTACATTCTTAGTCCCCCAGAGAGGATACAGAAGGGTGCTGCCCTCTTTTCTGCTCTATATGTGGTATATATATACACATACATACATTGTAGGTGTGCAGGGAAGGAGGAGAACATGCCCTTTTGGGTCAAAATCTGCCCCTGCCATTTCTAGTCACACTCTACCTTTCTGAATGGGGTGGCATTAACATTACAGAGTTCTCTTGAAAAAGGAATATAGCCCAGCTTTGGGAGGCTTAGTCTCTTGAAGTGCTCCTGGGACCCTCTATGGAGTTTTGATCTCAATCAAGGCTAATGGTGCAATTTTGTATTCACTGGGTCAGGGTTTTTACTCCTGCACAAACATCATGACCAAGAAGCAAGTTGAGGAGGAAAGGGTTTATTCAGCTTACATTTCTACATTGCTGTTCATCACCAAAGGAAATCAGGACTAGAACTTAAGTGGGTCAGGAAGCAGGAGGCCATGGAGGAATGCTGCTAACTGGCTTGCTTCCCCTGGCTTGCTCAGCTTGCTTTCTTGTAGAACCCAGGACTACCAGCCCAGGGATGGCACCACCCACAATGGGCCTTCCCACCCTTGATGACTAATTGAGAAAATGCCTTACAGCTGGATCTCATGGAGGCATTTCCTCAAGGGAGGCTCCTTTCTCTGTGATAACTCCAGCCTGTGTCAAGTTGACACCCAAAACCAGCCAGTACATACTGTTTATGCTAATTTGTATACTTAAAACATGCTCTTCGAGTGCTCACTTTGTCTTAAGAGACCAATCGTTTTCAACCTCTGGGTTTGCAACCCCACTGGCAAAACCTCTAGCTCCAAAAATGTGTACTTTACAATCCACAACAGTAGCAAAATTACAGTTTTGGAGTATCAACAAGCATGTTTTTATCACTGGAGGGCATTCGTGACACGAGGAACTGTACTAAAGGGTTGCAGCATTAGGAAGGTTGAGAACTACTGAGCCCAAGATAAACTTCGGCTCTCTTTTCCTTGCTTAGATTCCCAAGAAAACAATAACTCAGGTTCAAGTAGCGGAGGACATTGAGAGACAACAGAAGGGGAAGGTGGCAGGAACATCAGAATGCATTCCGCATATGGGCGAAATTGCCAAAGAGCAAAACTGATAGAAATTCACACACACAAAAAAAAAGACTTGCATTTCAAAATATTTGTATACTTGCATAAATATTTAAAATTTTTGTTATTTTACCTTCTACATTTCTTTGCACATTTCCCTTTCTGTCCTATGGGTCCTCGCTTATTTATGGAGGAAGGTGTGGCATTCAAGACCAGGCTTAACCTGCATGAAGCTTGTGACTCCGGATAAATAATAGTATTTTAAGTAGCATATATGCAGAGAAGTTCTTCGTTTCTTTTGTATTACTTTTCTAGTTTTTACTTATTTCTGTGTTTCCATTCTTCCTCTAACAATAATATATTACTTATCCTAAGAAGATTCTTAGGGAAGAGTAGTCTTATTTTCTAGCCTTAGTTTTCTGGATCAGTTATAGATCCTCCATGAAATCCTTCCTGTAATTACTAGCAACCAGAGAAAGGTGACTTCTCCAAAGCTTCCTGTCCTTGTGGCTGACAGGAATCCTGAGGCAGCAGTGATGGGGTGTGACTCTGTTAGCAAAATGCACTAAATGCTGTCACTTAAATTTTTAATGTGACATACAGGTCAAGCATGTAGACTCTGGCCCTGTTTCCCTCAGGTCAGGCGTGCAGACTCTGGCCCTGTTTCCCTGTTTCCCTTGTTCTTACGAGAGCTGTGTTAATCTTACACAGAAGCCTTCACTCACACTTGGTTGGAATTGAAAACTTGATCAAGTTGTCACTGGACTGTGTTGGAGAATGAAAGTCTTGGGTCGTGTACTTTTTGTTCATACGTGCACACACTCATACATGTCAAACATCCCTGTGTGCATAACAGTCATAGGGAACTGTTTCTGAACAGTGTGCCAACAGTCATGCCAAGCAGCTTGTAGAGACTGTCTCTTTTAACTATCACAGCCCCGGGAGGTACACACCCATTTTGCAGATGGGAAAACAAGAATTTATAAAAGTTGAACAAATTAGCCAATGCCACGCCGCTGGAAGACAGCAGCCCCAAACAGTAGTCGACCTTGTCCTCCACCATGAATACACTATCTAAACTAGGTCGTCCCTGAGAACCGCCGTCCTTTACACTGGATCACAGCTGTAAACCAGTGTTTTTCTGTGAAAATGAAAGTATATGTTCACCCTCATCGTAAACCCTTTCAGGAGGAGCTTTCCATCACAGTGATGCCACTGAAGTCTCTAGAGAGTCTTGTCAAAAAAGCCCTCATTTCTGAACCAGATTCAGTATTCACAAGAAGAAGTCACACGTATGCCAGTCTCTGTGGACCTGGCCCGTCTGTACCCCAATTCTCCTCTGCTTGTGTTGATTTGTTCATGTACTTTTTGAACTTGCCTTAAGTTAGATGTTATTTGGTGACTACTGGAACATGGAGGTAAAAAAAGGCATGCTGTGTACCCTCAAGGAATTTCTAGCACAGGGTAAGGACCAAAGGCATCAATTAAAGAAGAGGATGGCCAGCGCTTTAAGGAGACTGGACTGCGCACATGTCATGGGCCTGTGACTGGAGGGGTCTCTCGGGGCCAACAACACGATGGATGTTTATGAGGAGAATTGCCATGAAGGGCAGACAGCAGGCAGGTGGGTAAACATTAGCTAGCAATCCCAGTGTACAGTTGACAAAAGATGAAGATGGCAGTGATGAGAGTGGGGTTGAACCACGGGATCGCCATAAGACAGAGAAGGGCTGGCGAGTGCGCAAAACTCCATGGGTAATAGCACGGAACTGGGGAGAGGGAACTGTTTCTGTTCCTCTATGTGATTTTCTTCCATTTTTCTGATGCTATGCTCTGGTAAAGATGCTGTTGTAGGTACCAAACTCAGAGAGTTTTAGATGACGAATTTAAAGTTATTGTCCTGAGTCTTCTATGAAGGTGAAGTAACTCCCTGACCCATAGCGCTAGAGGAGTGTATGAGGAAAAGGCTGTTGGGATTGAAAAACAAGGCACAAAACAGAGAGGATGATGTCATTGTTAATACTAACAATTCTAAGGTTCGGTCGAGGCTGTGTTCAAACAAAGGAATGATGCTGGTGATAGCACCGCAGCAGGGACTTTATTTGGAACTTCCTGTGATCCTGGCAGCTTTCAACACGTCAGGTTTATTGACTGATTTAATTCTCATAATAATCTCATTTTGTACCTAAGGAAATTGAGACATACAGAAGTAGTTAGGCAATGATCCAAGGTCACAGCTTTGCAGTGAACTAAAATGGGCTTTTGTCCAGGCCTCTCGGTTTCCGTTACATTTTTTTTCCCCTCCTACAAAATTCTGGTCAGATCCTGTGCACAATTTAGCCAGTAATCTGTGAGCAGGTTTTGCCAAGGTTATCTTGTGTTCACAACCTTGCCTGCATGTGCCGTCTTCTCTGCCAGGCAAAATTCCCTTTTAATTTATGACTCCCATTGTACTGATTCAGATGTTCCAATGCCCTCACCGATAGAAGAGTGGTGTAATCAATGATGGCAGACTGTGTGGACAGGAGGCAGATGAGCAGACAAGAATGGCTGAGGACTCCTTTGGAGGTTCAGCACCAAGCACCAGAACTGTTTTTTCTGTTCCTAGGGGTGTTATGTGACCACCTATCCCTGTGATAAAGGGACAAGCAAGGCCTGAGACTACAACAAAGACCTGAGAGAGCTAACAAGAAGAGAGAAGGCTTGCCTTCAGTCACAGTTGGAAAGTTCTAGTCCACGATTAGGTGTACCTATTGGGTTTTGACAGAGCATCTAGGCATGAGCATGTGATGTTTCACAAATGTAATGGCAGGCAGTAAACGAAATGAAGGAATTGGGGTTCTACACCCCATTTCAAGAGAGTACGGCCTTCATAACTTGGAGAACCATCACTAGCCCCTGACACTTGAAGGCTCATGGCTGCCCTATAGCACTGGGGATGAAAGCCATACCTGTCTGACTTACTGAGTGGGTGAACAAGTGAAAGGCTATGATGTAATAATGACTTGCTGGGAACCAAGCATCTTTTGGGTCTTTTATGAATCAAGTATCTCAGTTAATCTTTACTACTGCACTCATTAAAAAAAAAACAAAACCAAAACAAAATGTCCAACCACGTTGTTAGACCTATGCTCTTTCATGCCTTTTGCACCTGACAGCTCACCCTCTGAGATTTCAGTTGTTTCTACTTGTGGATCCAATAGGGTATCTGTTCTTGTGCCTGCTTTATGGGTTTCTATTTCTACTACTCTTCTCTCCTCTTATCCCTTCCAAGCCCCCACCATTAGGTAGGAGAGAAAGAAGACTAGAGAGGAAAGGGGGCATCAATATTTTTAGACTACTTCCTGCTGATTAAGTCCATTCAGTTCCTTGAGGCAATTTTAATCTTTGTCCTCAGGATATCTCCAACCAGAAACAGCAGTAGAAGGAGGGGCTTCAGTGGCCACGCCCCTCCCAGTGCACTTGCGTTTATAGACCCTCACAAGAGTCCGCAGAATTCTAAACATTGTTCATCTGCAAAAACTATCTGCAGCTGGCAAAATCACGCGCCTGCCACAGCATGAGGCAAATCATACTCTGCGGCTGTGGGCAATTTGAAGCAGCCCCATATCCAACACACGGGAATAAAACTAAAAACATATACCCATAGCATTTCTATGTTTTAAAAGAGACCAACATTCTCACTACACAAGGGCCCCTAGGTAGACAGCTGTGCTGAAATTTTTCAAGCTGCATGACCACCACAGCCCTGTGATTTACCACGCTGCCTCTCCCCTGTGATGACACTTGCAGATTTCATTTCTGCCATCCTTGGATTCCTTTCCCAAGACCTCTGCAGGCTATAAAGCTCAAGAGTGCTTATGATGGATGAGACAAGGAAGAGAGTTAAGAATAACAGAGGCTCTCCCTTCCCACCAGCCCTCAGGAAGGATGTGGTGGAATGGGTTAAACAGAGCTCTTAAGTTATGAAAGCCACAATTATATATGCATGTAATTTTTAGCACAGAGATTTATTAATTTGCATTCAGATCATTAGAGCCAATTAGCAGCTTCAGCTTCTGCAGTTAATGCGCAAAGCCTTTTACCCTGTACTTCCCTCGTCAAATCTTTACAGACTTGAGCTAAAAAATGACCTCTGGTATGTGAGGAGAGGCAGTTTTGCTCAGATTGTCCCCTCTCCCCACTGCTATACACAGCTTTGCATGTTTTCTTCTTTCTCTCTCTGTTATAGGGCCTCTCTCCTGTTGCAGGGTCTCTCCCTAAAGGGGTCTTTTCTTTAAATGAACTTTCTCATTTGTTAGATACTTCACCCAAAGCCATTTCTACAAGAATGGATACACAAAAGGAAAAAAAAATGTACTCCCCCTGTTGCATGTAGTTTTTGCTCTACCTACCCACCTTTGCTCTAGGAAGTGACCATCCTACCAGCCCCCTCCCAGCTTCCCTTGAATCTGAGGGTAAAAGACACATAGTTATTCCCATTCAACTTGCCTTCTTGGCATAATTGCTGGGTGTTACTATCACCTACCTGGAAAAGTGTGGCCTTATCAATTTCTTATCTCTGTCTCTCCCACTTGCCCTAAACTTCAGTTGCCAAACTCCCCTGGCCACCCATCTGAAGTAGCAGCCTATGTGGCCACTCCATTTTGAGATCTCACATGGTTACTATCAAGTAATCTCTCTTCAACACATTGCGAATTCTTCTTCCTTGTGTCTCCTGCCTTTCCTCCAGGGACCTGGAAGTCCTGCCTGTCTCTTCTGCCCAACAATTGGCCCATGGTTTTCTTTACTTATAGATCAAGAACCAGTTGGGGGATAGGACCTTAGCATAAGAACCGCCTCTACACCTCCACCCCCACCCACTGCCGTTAGTTCTCTTTTTCCTCTTTAGTTCTCTCTTTCCTGAGTGAGATACCCACTATCTGAAAGAAAACAACAGAAATTCTATTCCTGGTGAGACCTCAACTGGAGTTCTCTTGTTTACTTCAGTACTTACTCAGAAGGGGTGTTTATAGAGAACACATGTGCCATTAACATGCGAAATATTTGCTAGGGTCTAGTGAATAAAATTTTGCGTATGCAACAGTGCAGGCCACTTCATCAGTGAACAGGGATTCATTTGGCTAGTCTGTGGCTCATATTGATTGTCTGTACATATTGTCATGTGCCCACTATTCATTCTCCATAGCCAGTGTTTTCTACCTTTGTTACTATTGTGTTCCAGTTCCAGTGTAAATTCTCTTGAGTGAAAAGCAATGTGATCTGTGTTATATAGTACCCGGGATCAAATCCTTTTATATCATTTTAAAAATAAGTCAAAGCGTCCATCCTCTCTACCTTGGCTCTCTTCACTCTCTAGATGATTTTTTCAATGTCTCTGACTCCATACTTAAGTGGAGACTGGATTAGGGTTCCCAGCTGTGATGCTGTCCCATGAGAGTATTGACCAATGAACTCAAGGTCAAGACACTTAACTTCTCTCACACCATCAGTTTGGCAAGATGTATTTCTTCCTAAGGCTCTATTAATCTCATGGTTTCTCAGTTGACCGGGGCTATTTCTGATGGTCTGTGCCCTACAGCTTTTAGTACCCCCTCAACTCCTTTTCCTTGGCAGTTTTTACTATATGTAATCCTCATGAGTATGGGTTCTCAGACACTATTTGCTCTCTTTTATATACCTTAGAGCCTTCTCTAATTACAGTTGTCCTTAAATCCTCACTTCCATTCTACTGCTGTCCTTTCTGAATTCTATCATAGACTCCACCTTATTTTAGACTATGTTATCTCTGCTCTGTCATCTAGTTGCTGCCATGTCCTCTGATCTCCTCCAAATGGGAAAGACCTGTTTCTCTTCCAGTGGGTTTTGGTAGAAATGTCACAGTGACTGCCTCTCCCGAATGCCTTGGTCTTCACTTAGCTGGCTTTCTTCTCTTTCACTCTAGAGTTGATATTGACATCTGGGTCCTACATGTATCTTCTCCAGGCTCACATGGGCTCTGTGCATCCCTCCATAGGAGCGTTAATCTGCTTCTGCTCCTGAGGCCTGCAAACCCTACTTCTATGCTCTTACATTGACAACAGAGTAATGCTTGATAACAAGCTTCAAGCAGTGTACACTCAGCATTGAACCATGAAAAAATATGTGTGACTGAATGGATCTTAGAGCTGGTGGCCATTCACCCCATTCTGCTGTGCCCTGATCTGACATTTGCTACTGCTGGTGTCTGTCCACTTTCACAGTTCTGGTCTTTCAACTCAAGTTTTTACTCCTTATTTCTAGAGAAGCACTGGTAGTTTGAAGAATGGTTTTGAATGCAGCCTTTGAGCCTAGATTCTTAGGCTTGGAGCCTACTTGGCAGGGGTTGATAGCTGTGTTTTGTTGTCCATGAATTGGTAACAAATCACAGCACCCTCTTCATACAAATATTTAGCAATACTATCTTTATTGGCTTATAATATATTTTATCAACAATATAATAAATATATAAGGATTTTAAAAATCAATATATAACATTTAAAAATACAAAACAAAATAACAATAAAGTAATACACACATAAGCACACACACACACACACACACACACACACCGTCATCTATCATTATCAATATATGGAAGTCTCAGCATGACTCTTCCTGAACACATGAGGGAAGAGTTAGGGTACTTTCTTGTGTGCAGGGAATCACCATAGTTGGCCCAATCATGAACAATATTGGAAACAAAGGTATCACTTTGCTGACTCTATATGTATACATATATGTGTGTGTATATATATGTATGCATATGTGTATGTGTATATGTATATACATAAATACATGTATATGTGTATATGTATATGTCTACATATAAATACATATATGTATTTATATATACATATATGTGTATATGTATACACATACACACACATGAATTAAACTTGCATTCTGAGACAAGACTGAGAATTAAAATAACACTAAACAAAATATCTTTGTTTTAACCTGTTAAGACATGGATTATGCAGCCAATCATGAGTGTGCCAAGTGTTTATTAATACCTCAAGTTTAAGTTTTGATGACTGTGCAAAAGGTCCATCGCATTCCAGAATGGTGGAGGTACTTGGAAACTCACACTGGGCACAGGCACCTTTGCACATTGTTCTTCTCATTTCCAACTATGTATAGCCTTGGCCTCAGAATGCCCACAATATTGTCCTGGTGTCATTATGCTGCCCCACCTCATAAATGTCCAGATTGCTCCCTGGTCCTCGGTGGCCTGGTTGTGAACCTCTGTTCCATTTGTACCATCTCCTCAAGGAATTTGAAGATCAGGACAGTCACAGTTGTCACAGACATCACAGAAAAGAGCAGTTCCTTCTCATAAGGCTCATGAACTGTTCTGTCTAGGGGTGTCCTGAACATCAAATTCATCACTAAAAA
>JADRCC010159768.1:0-11538 GCA_019843855.1 Hylomyscus alleni | reverse complement strand
AAAAAAAAAAAGCCCCAGCGACTATTCATCTGAGTCTAAATATATCCGTCAAAGTCGAATGTGTATAAGGGGATTTACCATCTGCTTATTCAAAATACTATTTGTTGTCAATATTTTTGGTGTACCGGCATCGGGCTTGTTATTATAATGTGCATAGCCACTTCACAGCGGCAGAGCCCCAAAGCCATGGCAGCACTGGGAGGACATAAAGGAGGGCTTTCCCCCACCTCTGCTCTGCCATCTGACATGGCCGCTGAGGCTCTGCGCACCAGGCAGAATTCCTTAATAAGCGCTCACTCACTCGCTCTGCTTCCAGACCCTTTTGGGCAATCACACCCCCCATGTTCTCTAAGTAGCGAGCAGTTACCAGGACAACAGAGACTTTAAGGAAGGTTTAATTGTGACTTGATGTCTAGCCAGAATAAAGCGCTAGTGCCTTTCTGTGTGGATTCTAGGTCCCCAAACAAATGGCAGTGCGCTTATTTTATTAGGTTAAGGTGGCTTGCAATATTTTTTTTTTCTCAGTATGAGAGAGGAAAAGGCAGAGATAGTCAATGCTAAAAAGAGTAGGGAAGCAAGCAGCGACTTTGACCCAGAAAATATTTGGTTAAACACATCCTGTCTGGCTTGCTTTTCTGGAACTGACCTCAGTGTGAACTTCCTTGTACCGAACAGGAGGATGAGAACGCATGCGTGCGAGTAGCGCAAGCTGCATCCATTAGGAACACTCGTTCCTAGTTTCTGGCCCTGTGGGTCCAGCACACCAGTTGGGATTCTTCTCAAGGTGAAGTACCTACTTCTGAGGGCACATGCTATGGGTGGCGCAGCTTGCCAAAGCGCTTCCTTCCAGGGGCTTTGCATTTGTCACACTTTCAAAGATGCGAGTTCGGTCACGGTACGCGTGTTTATGACTCACAACTGACTGTAACTAGCTCAGGGGGATCTGGGGCCCTTTTCTGGCTTCTATGGGCACCTACATGCATGTGACAAACAGGCAAATAAATTATATGTTACACACACACACACACAGATACAGACACACACACACACACACACAGGTAGACAGTGCCTTTAGAGCAACATGCATGGTTGCACATTCATGGAATTTAGCTCAGGTCCCTTTGCAGTCTCTCAGGCTCGTGCTTGTTGTTTTTTTGAGGAGGTGTCTACATTGAATCTACTTGGGCTCACAAGGAGATATTCTTCTGTTCTCACTTTGCTCCTGGCCCACAGATGTTTCAAACAAGCAGATTCCTAAAGTCCAGTGACTTGGGTAATTTTTTTTTGTACCTTCCTTTCTGCTTTTTTCATCACCAGAACCCTCCCTTCAGGCCTCCTCTGGGCTTAAAAACATTTTTTTTTTGGCTTGGCTAAACTTAAGGCCTTCTCCACAAGTGTCCCCTAGGCCCCTCCCCATCTATGACCTGATTATTTCTATTTTAGCTAACAGCACTGCTAGGTCAGTCTCAAAGGAACCTCTCAGCCCAAGCTCCTGCTCACAGACCCTCTTCTTCATCTCCCAGGTGGGGTCTGATTCTTCGGGAAGAATCCGGTTTAATCTAGTTGGGTGGAATCCCATGGAACCTTGAAGTCTCCTCTTAGTAATTCTCAGCTGCCTGACCCCCACCCTGGTTCTTAGATATAAATTCCCACCGGTTCAGGCTATTCACTAACCTCATCTCCTTTCCAGACGCAGTGGTCCTGCACAGAACCTGTCCTTGCTTTACTGAGTGTCATTGACACCCTTTCTTTAGTATACCCCAGTTTCCCCTTTTTGGTGCCACCATGCCTAGGTCCTGAATGCCTGTGCTCTAGTTTCAGAAACCTGTATCATTTTCTGAATGCAGCGTGTCCAATTTAATCCATATAGCTGTAAATAAATTATCACAAACATGTTAGGTTTTATTTTAAACAGCTCTAGCCATCACTCTGCCTTGTGAGGCTGGAGAAGATGAAGAGCCGTCTGCCCAAGCAGAGAGGGTGAATATGTCAAATAGTTGCTTCCCCTCAACGTATTGCTTCTGGTGCAGGTGTGCGATGGCAGGCCATTTCATTCTGACCCCCACCCCCACCCCAGATCCTTAGAATTGATGTTGGGACTAAGTACTATTAGAAGCAGAGGTAGGACTGGGGAGATGGCTCTGTGGGTAAACTGTTGGCTGAACAAATGTGAGGAGCTTCATTCAAATCCTTAGCTCCCACATAAAGCTGGGCGCAGTGACATACCTATAATTGCAGTGCTCCCATGGTGAGATGGGAGGCAGAGATGGGAGAAGCCTTGGGCACTCACAGGCCCACCAGCAAACATGCTATGGAAAATAGATAAATAGATGCACAGAGATGTGCACACACACAGACTGGATCTACAGATCACAGACATGTATACACACACACACACACACACACAGAGAGAGAGAGAGAGAGAGACAGAGACAGAGACAGAGACAGAGACAGAGACAGAGACAGAGAGAAAGACAGAGAGAAAGACAGAGAGAAAGACAGAGAGAAAGACAGAAAGAGAGAGTTGCAAACAAACTGCAGCAGAAAAGTAGGAATCTACTTTTGTGACCAGGAGGGTTGGGGTCACACCAAAGGTCAGTTCCTGGTGCGGGGATGAAGGTGACTCAAAGAACATCTCATGTATGATGAGATGGATATTGTATTCTCAATAGATCTGCTTTCAGCATTATCTGGAAGCCTTTTTAACTGTGCTCTGACTCCCCTGCCCGGGATAGCACCATCCTTACAATTAGCAATCAAGAAAATGTCCTGCAGACTTGTCCACAGGCCAGCTGAAGGAGACAATTCCTCAGTTTAGGGTCCTTCTTCCCAGGTGTGTCAAGTTGACAGCTGGCTATGGCACACTCCACTGTATCCATGGAAGCAGGGTCTCCCCTAGAACTAACTGGGCATTCTCTGATTAGGGTGGTTTAGCTATCCAGCTTGCCTGGAGATCCCCTGTTTTTGCTTCCCAAATTTGGGGCTGACAAGAGGCTACAGCACCCACCTAGTTTTTTACCTGGGTTCCAGAGATCCAAAGTCCAGACCTTGTGCTTGCACAAGAAAGTGTTTTATCCCCTGAAGTGTCCCCACAACCCCTGGTAACTATATTATATCTAGTTCTTATATATTACTGTTGATACTTAAACCATCACTTGGAATTTGTTTCATAGTCTGGTATCTAAATTGCCATCCAGTTCAATTAAACTATCATTTAAAAACTTTGACTCAATAATCTTTATTTTATTTACTGAGTTCTTATGCAGTGTGGGGCAGTGAGTAGACCACCTCCCCATGTCTGGGGCTGCTTTATTTGTTTCTTTCCTTCGTCATTTTCTAGGCGTCTTTTACTTCCATTCTGGTATCTATCCCTTTCTTTGAAATAGTTCCTCAGCTGTGTCTGAAAATATAAGTGACAACCTTGAACAGAAGATGGGGATTTAGGGTGACCCGTGAGTTCAGGATTGCCCTTAAGGAAAACAAAGTTGTTGTTTTGTTTTGTTTTTTAATTGCTGCTCTTGTTTTTGAAGTAGGTATCATGTAGCCCAGGTTGGCCTGTGCACTATGTATCCAAGGATGACCATGAACTTCTGGTCCCCCACTTCCACTCTCAGAGTGCTAAAATTACAGGTATGACCATCATGTCCTGTTTGTGAGGTTCTAGGGACAGATCCCAGGGCTCCATGCACACGAGAGTCAAGCCTCACCCACCAGAGCTCTGTCTCTCTTTAAAACTAGTTTATGATGTGAAGGAGAAAGGATAGTCAGACCATCTCTGGATTATGGTGCATTAATAATTATTAAAGAGCCAGACGGTGGTGGCGCTCACCTTTAATCCCAGCACTTGGGAGGCAGAGGCAGGCGGATCTCTGAGTTCGAGGCCAGCCTGGTCTACAGAGTGAGTTCCAGGACAGCCAGGGCTACACAGGGAAACCCTGTCTCGAAAAACCAAAAAAATTAAAAAATAAAAAATAACTATTAAAGAGATATGCTTTGCTTTTGAGAGTCCATCAGCTCAGCTGGGACCATCTACTGACATCACAACACTGGCCTTCACCGAGGTATAGAGCGATGTGCTCTTCATAGATGCCAGTCCCATCTGATTGCCCTGTGTCCTATGTCCTATGTCCACATCAAGCAGATAGATGATCTGCCTGACTCAGGACTGTCTCACAAAGGCAATTAAGAGAATGACAAAGAGTTGGCCAGTCATTCCCAGTCTTGAAAAGGAGCCGAACGGACTAATAGAGGTAGGACTTGTATATAACTTGTCAGAACATTGTAGCCTGTTGGCAGGCTGTGGGAGACAGAGCTGACACCACTGACATGATAGGATGTGTGTGAAGAGAGCCTGCGGAAGCTGGTGTGTGGCCTGAGAAAGGAGCCAAGGTGCAGGCGCAGTGTGGCTCCCCAACAGTTCCCCAGTTCCTAGCATGTCACCAGGTTCTCCGGCCTCTCTGCCCTGCTCAGCTCACCCCTACCAGTTGAAATATTGACTCTTCCGTTCATGAAATGTTGACTTCCATTCATGAAATATTGACTGCTCTATTCATTCCTACTGTAACTCCCTCAGCCTTGAAGGAACGACTCAGACTGGACTTCTGGAAGCTGTCCAGGAAGCCCCTGTGAGAGAATTTTCCCTTTTACTCTGAACTCCTTGCCTAGGGAGTGTACTAATTTCCCATGGTCAGGTCTACTATGTTACCCTGAACTTGGAGACCTGGAATAACAGAAATTTATTCTCTCATATTTCTGTCTAGAAGTCAAAAATCAGCACCTGGTATCCTAGGTCAAAATCAAAGCGCCTACAAGATTGCAGCTCCCTCCAGCAGCCAGAGGATAGCATCCAGACCTTAACCTCTCAGCTTCTGGAAGCTGCCAGCCAGCATCCCTTGGCTTGCAGCTCTGTCATCCCAATCTCTGTCTTGATGGTCACACTCAATAACTGACCTTAGGTTGAGAAATCAGCTTTGAACTTTCCAAGGCCCCAGGAGAAACCTGGGACTGCTAGGATTTTTATGCCTCACCTTTGATCCAGAGGGCAACATCTTTAGAACTGTGGGGGCTAGAACCCTTCTGTGGGTTTGCACTTCCCTGGGAATACTGAGCGCTGGTCCTCACAGAACACCCTTTCTCTCCTGCACTCTGCTCAGTTGTCATGAAGGGCAACAAGAAAAGTCAACACCCACAATGGAAAAACAATGTGGTAGAATTTCCCCAAGAGAAAAGCTTGCCAAGAGCGTTCTAGAAGAGCATTGGATCAGGGGAAGACATAAATGTATTGTGGGAAGGGATTCACTTTGAAACAAGTGAGAGGTATATTTTCTGTTTCCGTGGGCTTACCTGGAATTTTGGATTTCCATTCTCTTCTATATTTTTACTTTTTGTGACATGGAAGACCAGGGCCTCCCTCTTGCTAGGCAAGGGGCTTGTCTTGGTGCAGAAAGTTTCTTGCTTATAGTCAGGCCAGCCGGTGCAGGCCTATGTCCAAGCTATTAGAGGAGTAAGCAGGGGGGGTTGCAAGTTGAGGTCTCCCTGGGCTACACGATAAGTTCAAGGCCAGCCTGAACAACTTGGTGAGACCCTGTCTCAAAATAAAAATAATGGAGCTCTGAGTGAAGCTAGTGGTAGACGCACCTGCCTGGCCTATGCAAGGCCTTCCCCTCACAGGACACCCTAGGGGTGTGGGCGTGTATAATATCAGTGGACTTGACCCTAGCCAAAAGCCATGAAGCAACTTCCTCCCACCCCAGGACATAGTTAACGATGAGAACTTATAAAGCTCTGTGAAAGGCAAAGCGTCAGCAAGATTTAGTTCTGTCCCTGAGCTAGACTGGTTATTGGCGTGACCTTGAATAGCTAACTTAACCCAGTGTCTGGACCTGAATAAAAAGAGAGATGCTTTAATATCACAAAAACATGCCTTAGAACACCCGTGTTATGAGATTCTAATCTCGAAGTGATTATCCACTCTCCACAATATTGAACTAATAATATTCTCATCCTTTTCTCTGAATTACCAACCTCGGAGTCGCCTTTTCTGCCACTGAGCTCGGCTGAGATGTACGTGTGATCACACAGGTCTTGAACCCTCAAGCAGAGCAGAATACAGCCGTTCTGGAGGTCAGAGCTCCACGCTGCTTCCGTGACCGCAATGGGAAGAAGCGCTGCATGAATGGAAAGACTGAAGGCCGAGGTGCTCACCGGGTGAGGAGGCATCGCTGAGACAGGCTTCTGAGCCAAGGGCTCCACTCCGATTCAAGTGGCTTGCCAAGGCTCTACCTCCCTCTTAGAGTCTATGTAGTAGTGGGAACTAAGAATTTCAGACACATGAATAGTCATGAAAGATGAAAAGTATTTGTTGAAAATGATTATTAAACAGTTAATAGGATAACTGGAAAGACACAAGACTGGCTTTAAGATCTGGGCACCCACACCTTAGAAGTAAGTCATTGCACAGGCCATGGTTGCTGCTAGATGCTGGACTCAGGGAAGCCTTGCTATGTTGGTGGCTCTGGGCTGTGTAGCCGAGACACTAGTTACAAAGGAGTCCAGGATGGCAGGTGCTGGGAGTTATCAGCAAGACCCCTAAGATGTGTACCCCAATGAGAGCAATTGGCTCAAGTCTGGAAAGCCAAAATTAAATAAACAAAACACACTTATCTTTGGAAGTCTTTCTTCCAAAAAGCAGTTGTAAAATATGGGCTGTGCTATTGAGAAGTAGACTTAACAAGGAGAGCAGCCCAGGTAACTGGATGCAGGTTCTGAGAGACCCAGAACGGGAGGGATTCAGTTGTATCCAAGTTCTGTGGGCTGTGTGTCGCCATTTGGGGGAGTTGTAGACTCCTGTTTAAATGTTCAGAGAATAGTTCCAAGTACTTGTCTCGTGGATACCAGTGTGTCTGGGGCAGGATGACACCTCAGTGAAAAGGGATTCTAAAGCTGTTTATGGGCTGGTCCCCACTGCTCCTGGGAAGAGCGCAGTGATGTGGGTCATGCTCTCCATTGCTGGCTTCCATGAAGGGTCACCTGCCATTTCCTCCCTTGCTTTATTCTCTGCCCGAATCCCCTGATCTTACTGTAGAAGCATGAACTAAGAGAAGGGGCAGTGGAAGGTCACTAGAGCACCCTGGCCGTCACCCACTGTGACATATATACATTTGCAATGTGTTGTGGTTCTTGTTGTAGGGTTTTTCCAAACCAACTCTGTCCCTTCTGTCTACATTTATGTTTCAAAATATGCAAAAGCAAAACCCCACCCTCATCAGCCTGAGTAAGAGACTTAGCCCTTTCCTCGAGGGAGACAGCCCAATGTCTCCTAAAAGCTGTGACCAGGCCCCGAGTGCAAGCACAGGTTCTCTGTGACTGGGCGGCATTTCTCCTGTTCTGTCAAATTCTTCCTCAGACTTCTAGGTTCTGGTCTAGCAACTTGCTTGTAAAGCCGATGACATTAAGATGGGACTAGAATGACAGGAACAATAAGGGAAAATAGTTAATATTCATGAGTCTAACGGGAAACTGGCCCAGCAGTGGTACTCGCACGTGGACTCAAGGCTACAATGAAAACTTTTGTCATTCGCACCAGTTAGGACTCACCTTGCCTTCAGCTAGAGCTGCTACATCTGGCCTCTTAAGGCCCTTTTCTGTACAGAACTGCCACATTGGTGGTGTGCTTGGCTTGTTTTGTACTGTTTTGTGCAAGTGGACTAGTAAAGACTAATGGACTGTTCTAGAGCAATGGCTCTCTCATCTATGAAACTGTCCAAATTCGAAACCATGGGGCTGACCAGAATCCATCCTGCTCCTAGACCCACTGGTATCCATGCAACAGCATTCTGGGGTAGACCCCTGTCCTCCTCCCGAGCCACGCATGATGGTGAAAATCCTGGGTGGGATGCCTCCACCAGTGTCTGTCCCTGTGACACCCTGTTTCCCACCCAATTGCCCTGTCATTGAGGATCTACCACCACCATCCTCTTCCCCATGTTCCCACCATTGTCCTCCCCGCCCTCCGTGGCCTTTGCAATGGCACGCATGTTCTTTAGTGTTCAGAATAGGTATTTTTAACACCGCCTGCCTCTTTGGCTTTGTGTCCTACCTTGCTCAGTCCTGATCTGGCTATACAAAGTCACTGACATATTAAATGCTGTCCCCTCAAACTCTTGTCCCAGTCTCATCCCTTCTCGTGTCTTCATGTCTTTCCACAAGTCCTCTACCTGGGCCCTTTAGGAATTTGCATTCTTCATACAAATCCACAATACAAATGGAACTGTCCTTTCAGGCACTCACATGTCGCCTCTGCTGATTACTCTCTGCACGAGGCTAGAGGGAGAGTTGAATGAGTGCTACCCAAGTATCTATTGCAGTGGCTGTGGTGTGTATGACTGGAGACAGGGTTGTTGGCAAAGAACCATGGGAGCCCAGGCCTCTGGCTTAGAGAGTGTGGGGCACTCTGTGACTGTCCCAGTGATTTCAAGCATTGCCTCTCTCTGTCATGAATGACGAGCTAGTGAAAACCGGCCTTAGACGCTGTTTGAGGACTCACTTTAGGAAGTAGCCACACGTCTCTGCCTCTGCACCCCAAGTGGCTCCAGAAGAGAGGGCCCACAGAGGCTTTCTTTCCCAGTTGCCTCTTAAGAGGAGGGAACTACATCCCCATGGGTCACAGGGATGTCGATGTCACCTGTTCTTGAGCGTCAGCCTATCGGGTGACCTCCCAACAGTATGTTTCCTTGGAGGACAATTCCTTTCAAAGCCTTTTTCTCATTCTGACCTGAGCTCTGTCTTCCTGAGGTGCCTAGATCAGTTGCTCGCCCTCCTCCCTCCCTCCCTCTCCCTCCCTTCTCTCCTTTCTCCCTCTCCTCCTCCTTATTCAGACAGCCTCATTCCCTTTTGGAATCTTACTAGGTTATATTACAGGCAAAGGCCTCTGGTTTTACCTTGGCATGGTTAGGGCAGGTCTGTCGGTGTAGATTTTCGAGAAGAAACTGCGTGGGGATTTTACTCCTAACACCCTTAAATTTCTTCCTGCAGATTTAAGCCTGTCTTCTTCTCCAAAGAGTCTTCCCTCTTCGGAAGGGTTACGTGAGTGTCAGAGATATTGCAAGTGGGCAGGAGGTGGCAGGAGAGAGCCATGGTGGCCTCAGCAGGACTGCGAAGACTTCAGAGTCCCAGGAACCAGTCCGTAGGGATAACAGGGAGCCCTTGATGTGAGCAGCAGAAGAGAAGGAAGGGCACAGACACCCCAACGCTACCAGAACGGAGTGCGCAGGTGCAGTGAGAAGATGGGGAAGCGGGAAACTGCATAGAGAGTCTGGGGAAAGACTCTGCCCCAGAATTAGCGTGTCCTGAGAGGGTAACCGGTAGAACAGTCAGGGACCCAGGGGTGATGTGATGTTATGCCCTGATCATAAAGGGTACCATCAAAGACTCCGTTGTGTGTGGTCCCATGTGTGTGGAGACCAGTGGAATCAAGAGGCCAATGGGGGGGGGGGGAGGTCTTCCTCTATTGCTTTCCACCTTTGTTTTTGAGACAGGATCTTTTACTGAACTTGCACTCAGCTGGGCCACCAGGGAGCTGCAGTGAGCTTGTAACCACCACCCCCCCAGAACAGGAATTACAGGTGGGCACCACTGAGCCTGCCTTCTTCATGCTTGAGTCCTGGTGCCTGTGCAGCAAGCATTTTTTTACCAACTGATAATGATAATCTCTTAATGATAGAGAGTTATTTTTTAAATTTCAAACTGAAAATTATACTGTTGATCCCAATTATGTTGTAAGAAAATCTGTGGAGTATGTATGTGTTTATGTGTATGTGTGAATGAATGGATGAATGAATGGATGAATGAATATTCAGACTGTACATTCTATATGGAGAAGAAAAGAAAATGATCAAAAGTTAACAATACTTATTTTTCTAAGTCTGGCCTCCAGTGCTTGTGTGAAATGTGTAATTAGAAGAGAATGCAGTAGACACTTCCAGGCTCTTCAACTTTTGAGGATTAGGGCACAAGCTGAGGACTTCGCTTAATACTCAGAAATCAGAACGGACTTTCCTAAAGGCAGGTGTCCGTTATCCAAGTGGTCTGGACATCCGCATTCCGTGGCCCGGGTTATTTCTCTGACAGTGACCATGGACTAGCACTCTGCTGGCGTAGATGGACAGAAAGATGAACTCTTTATTCTACTACCTGTCAGGTATCAGCTTGGGATAAGCTTCTGCCTAGGAAAGGTTAAGCAATGGTTGTCACTGGAGGACTATAAAGTACAGGCTAGGGCTGTGCTTCGAATGCCGGAAGGTGGGTCTCAGGTGAGACAGTTTGTGGAGGCGGCGCACCTTCAAGTGATGAACCTTAGTGAGTAATAATTAGATAATTATGCTTTTGCCGGGAGGGCATTGCCTTTGAAAAGATTAACATAGTTCTCTTGGGACCCTGGTTTGTTCTACCAGAGAATGGTTGTAAAAGAGAAGCACCCTGGTCCCTAATCTTCCTGGCTCCCTGCCTTTGCATGTGACCTCTTCTACATATGGCCAGTTCTCTTTCTGTTCCTCTACCATGCTGGGACACGGCCAGAAAGCCCTCAGCAGGATGCCAACACCACACTATTTGAAGACTTCAGCCCCCAGATCATCAGCTTAGAAAGTTTCATTAACTTATAAGCAATCCAGACTTAGCCATTCTCTTACAGCAGCACAAAATGAACTAACACAGTTTGCACAAGGAAACATCGAGTCCTCTCATCTCAGCATCCTGTGGGGAGGCCTGGCAGAGACTGGCTGATCTATTTGGCTTGTCTGATAGAGATAGTCCCTAGAGAAGTGGATTTAACAAGCCATGGCCATGCACTGTCCTGGTAGGGACAGCTCCTCCTCCCGGAGTGAAGAAGCCCTCCATTCTACAAGAAATTGAAGAGCCTGACCCTCATAACCCAGAACAGTAGCACGAGTGAGTAGTATTCGGATGACTTTTCCTGTGTCTTTGTAGACACTACACCTTGAAAAGTGGCCAGAACAACACTGGTCATTGGCTCTTACCAGCATGATCTGGCCCTGGCCCATCATTTGAACCTGTGGAGACTGATTAGAATTTTGCTACCTACAACCTGCTGTCCCTCACAGCTTTGTGTCACTTTTACATTTAACACACTTGCTACTAGTATCTTCCTCCCAGAGCCCTAGAAGCCAGGTTCCCAGCAGGCCACCATCAGTGCCCAGGCATGCTTGGATCTGTTGAACACCAGGTCTTGTCATGCAGGTCTGAATATCTCACAGTTATAATCAGGTTACATCTGCTTTCTTAGTCCTGTGAGGATCTAGCCTCGTCATAGTCTTCTCTCTCTGCCCAGACAGACCTATCCCCATGACCATGACTCCCAGGTTACCCTACTGTGCCTGCCTCTAGGCCCAGTTGCTTCCCACCCTTTCCCTCTTGCTTGGTGCTCAGCCATTCTTCTGTTCAGGCTACCACAGTCTCCTGACTGGTCTTTCAGCTCTCTCTCTCTCTCTCTCTCTCTCTCTCTCTCTCTCTCTCTCTCTC
>JADRCC010159763.1:0-13089 GCA_019843855.1 Hylomyscus alleni | reverse complement strand
GCTGTGAGCCTTTAAATGTGTTCCTCACATTGTGATGACCCACAGCCACAACATTATTTTCCTTTTATTTCATCACTGCAATTTGCTACTGTTATGAGTTATAATGTAAATGCCTGTGTTTTCCAGTGGTCTTAGATGACCCCTGTGACAGGGCCACTTGACCCAAAAGAAGGGTCGCCATCCACACGCTGAGAGCCATTGTTATAGGAGATAGAACTTTTACTAGCTTCCTGAGATCTTTTCTCAAGTGATGTCTTCATTTTTTCCATGTAAGCATACATAATAGAGTCAAGACAAAATACTAAGTGGTAAGTTTGGGCATCACATAGCATTCACATGGATAGTGGGATCATTAGGACAATTATACTAGTAAAAAAGTGAGGGGAACCAGTGTGGTATCTAATCAAAAAAAGAGAAGAAGTAAGAGGGATTATAAGAAAAGATGAAACACAACAATTGTGAGCTTTAGGGGAAGTCCTCCATTGGGATTTGGGGTAGTTTTCCTTATTTTGGCTTCATTTTTCAGTGAATATTTCACTCAGCCCTTGGAGCAGCGCACTGGGAGGAGACAGAGCAGAGACTCATTTCCTCACTCTCTGTTGAAGCTGACAAGATGTGTACGTGAGAATGCTTGTGTGTACCAACCCATTAATCTGTGCATTTCTTTCTAAGGATATTTAAGATAATCTTGAAAAAAGAAATACTTCTCGAATAAGAACATGGAGGAAATAAGGGAAATCCTAAAGGAACTATGGAACCCCAGGAAGTCTTGGAATGAGTCAACAGCCATTTAGAAGGGCTCATTAGCATTTGCTAACCTTTGCAACGGGCAGAGTGCTGCCTGAAATTTCTATTATTACCAGCTCTACAAGTCACAATTAATGAAATGGGGAACAATGAGAACTCAATCCATCAGAAAATTGCCAGCCAGCAGGACAGGGATTAAGAATATAATTGTAATTTGAGAGAAAGCATTAATGATTAAAAACACAAGCTGGTCCGTCCTTTAAAAATCCATGTAGTAAGGAGTTTATAATGAAAATTATAGCTTTTATTAACTCTGAGAAGAAAAAAACTTCACCCCTGAGCATGCAAACTTTTAAAATAGCCTAGGCTATGCATTTCTCCTGATACCCCATATGCATCTTCTTCCCTTTTCTTCGGTCTGGCCATCACTATTTCCACTATCAGTCATTCACCGAATGTTCCAGACCTCCAAAATGAAAGTCTAAGTAATTATCCCTGTGCTCAAAATGCACTCTAGACAGGAATCAAGTATGAACTGAGTACTAGGTATGAAACAATAAGAATCAGCTTTGCCAGTCCGTATCAGGGTCACGGCTCCAGTCCGTATCTTCATCTTAGTATCGATTAATCAGGTCTGAGAAGACCTGGAGTATGCTCAATATGATCTTCACAGGAACCCGGTAGTGCTTGTCATCTTCTCTACCCTGTTTCAATGGCTGGTTAAACACATGCAAATCAACAAATGTGGTGTACTTATCAAATATGCTGAAGTATAAAAATACACAACTATCTCAATAGTTTCAGAAAAGGCATTGGTAACAATCCAACATCATTCATGATTAAAAAAAAAATTCTAAACAGATCAATGATAAAAAGCCAATGGCTTCGGCAAAGGCTCCTGGAGAAATAATAGAGCGAATAAGCACAAAGCCATGTCGACTGCACGGGCAACTCTAACAAAGCACATGATCCCCACCTCTTGAGGTCAGACCCAGGCTGGCTCTGCTCATGTTCTAGTCCCTAGCAGACGGGGAGCTCTCCTTGGTGCTTTATGTTTAGAGCATCTTAAGACATTGCTGTACTGCTAGCAAGCTGAGTCTAGCAATGCAGTTAAAGATCTCCACCGTGATCAGTAGTAACTCTTCCCAAGGATATAAGGCTGGTTAAACACACGCAAATCAATAAATATGATGCACTTATCATATAACAAAGTATAAAAATATAGGACTACCTCAGTAGACACAGAAAAGGCATTTGATAACAATCCAATAGCATTCACGTTAAAAAACATTCTGAACAGATCAACAATAAAAGTTATGCTTGTCAACACAAGAAAAGCCACATGGAACAAGATAATAGCTAACTCTATAGTGAGTGGGGACAGCTGCGAGTTCCTCTGAGACCTGGAACATTTTCTGCCCATTTTCACCACTTTAAAAACACAAATTACAAGGTTAAAGGGACAAGGAAACATACATTTCCTTGCTTCTCCGCATGACTCATGCCTCATTCTCTGGCCAGAAATGGGGTTAATATCTATCTCACTCTCTTCCTAGACAACTTGAAAATTCCAGGTCCTCAATAGTGTATTCCTAAACTCTGAGATACACTGATTCACATGGCATAATTGGGAGAAGACTGAAATCGAGTTTCAGTAAGTCTGAAATAGAATGTGTGTATCGCTCGTGAAATGGGCATTTTATAAAACATAAAATAATTATTTCCAGGATGTTTAATAAAAATGTTTTCAATTAATAGCAAACTCTGTGCTAACACAGAGTGCTTGGCCATGTGCTCGGTGTATTCTCTACTGGGAAACAGGGCTGGCTGCAAGAGACTGGATTTGCCTATATTTCTAATCAACTCGTGCTCAATTTCCACATAAACACAAAAAGTACCTTAATAAACCATACTGTTTTTAAAGTTAATAAACATCATAGCAGAAAAACAAAAAAAACCACAAAAAACAAATAACAACAATAAAAACAACAACAATAAAATCACAAAAAAGGGAGGCAAACTTCAGTGACTCTGCTGGAGAAATCACCATCATCATCACCATCATCATCATTATCATCATCATCATCATCATCATCATCATCATCATCATCATCATTGGTAGCAGCAGCAGCAAGAGACTTAACTGAGTTGTTTCCCTGTAAGTGTTAGCTGTTCTCTAGTCTCATGGTGAAGGACTCAGATATTGCTGGAGGTTTGCTTCTCCAGGAAGCAAAGTGACACTAACCAAGGCCTGGGGACCTTCCCACGTTCGGAAGCTTTGATTGGGGTGTGCATTTGTAGGACGTGAAGCGTTCCATTCATTAAAAGTGTGACAATAACTGACAAGCAGGAAGCTGTGTGCCTGGCAAGAGGAATGTGTTTGTCTCTGGGAAAAGGTCACATTGCTGGAAGCAACTGACTTCCTGGTGAAGCTAGCGACTACTGTAAGTTAGACTTACCTCAAAGCTCTTCTTTTCTTTTCTTATTGGAAGCTCATGAAGCCTTCTCACCAAAGGTACCAACACCCCCAGAATTTCCAAGAAGAAATAGTTCTCAATCCAATTTTTTTTCCCCAATAGAGCACATATTGTGTGGGCTATCTACGAACTCTAACATCCTTTGGATTTCTCAGACAGCCAGGTCATTAGTTGACCAGACGAAACCCAGGATGATGACTTAGACTGACCTAGCATTTATGGACCAGACCTCTGTGACAGAGGTTATGACATCCAGTGCCATCGTCACCCATGGGAATGAAATTTGAGACCTGAGACCAAATTCTTTTGTTGATGCCATGCTGACGGTTCTGTCCTCATGGATATTTCATGAATATTTGCATCATCATCCCAGAACCAGAGTATCTGAGTGTCAGCTCTGAGACAAGCATAAGTCAGGCATCCTACTGACCTATGACGATTTGGTAAACAGAGTTCTTAGTGCTGCCCCGAGCTTTCTTTATAAGACTGAAGGTTTTAAACCTCTCAGTTTACCATAGTGCTATGTCCAATTATGAGAATTTTGATTTTCAACAGTTTTGCTAAGAACCAGAAAGAGCAGAGCTGATTAGAAAAAAAAAAATGAAGAAAGCAAAGCAAAACAATAAAACCAAAAGAGGTGAACTGAAGTGTTGGTTTTGCATGACAATACATTTTAGTTGCAGAAGAGCCCTGAGTGTAGAGACAGTATAGCCATTTTGAAGTCTAAACATCAAGGATATAATAGCATCATTATATCATTGTCATATCAAATTATATTAAAATGTCATTATATAAAGGAAATAGTTTAATATAACAATGTTAACCTTATTTTTTAAATGTCAAATTATTACAAAAAGTGAAACCTGAATACAGCTGAATTAATCCATAGCAGCAACAGAAAGAGGCGAAACTCAGGTTTAATTCATATTGAAATGTAATATATATTGAGCCAGAGTCTCATGTACACCAGGCCAGCCTCACACTTTCTATGTAGCGGAGGTTGGCCCTGAAAGGGGTTACGTATCTTGTACAAATGTTCCCTTCCGTGATCAGATATTCTAGGTCAGGTTTGCTGTGAAACTGAAGTGCATGTAAGAAAATCCTTCTACAATATGAAAGTGGAAAAGATTCAGTTTAGTTAATGTACAATATGATATTTCTGCAGGTACCCTCCAAAGTCCCCCAGAGATAAGAGGCTCATAGCCTCATTAGATGTTGGCCTAAGCTAACCATTTGGGAACTATTCCATCAAATTTCTGCTGAAATTTTATATGCACTCATTTTGACTTTCTACTACGACATTGTTATTAAAACCAATTTCTACTTTGTGTGAATGTTTTTATCACAATTAAAATTTTTTCTTCCTCAAGTGGAATCCTTTAAGAAAATGATCCCAGCTATCATCTGTTTTGTTTTGTTTTTTTTCGAGACAGGGTTTCTCTGTGTAGCCCTGGCTGTCCTGGAGCTCACTTTGTAGACCAGGCTGGCCTCGAACTCAGAAATCCGCCTGCCTCTGCCTCCCAAGTGCTGGGATTAAAGGCGTGTGCCACCACCGCCCCCCAGCTATCATCTGTACGTAACAATTTTATTCACCATCCTGCGTGTGTAGTTCTTGAGTTTCTTCCCTCACCAGGATGTCTCCTCCCCCAAATCCCTCCGGCTGAAACAATGTGGACTTACATACTAATCTTATACTCCAAATTGGGAAGGGGAGGGAAATTTCCCTGGGTTTATTTTTCTTTTAAATACAAGAGAATGTGGCTTCCTTTTTATTGGTATAGATTATTTTGGGAGATAAATGAGATGAACAAATTAATAATAGTAATAATCCCCAAATATCTCCGGTGATGATTAGAATGGAAAACTCGTAAGGAATTATAGATGAAGAAGAAGCTGACCTCTATGGGAAACCCAGACTAGGCAGTGCTTTTTAGTAGCTAGCCTCTCATGGAGTGTCATGCCTTTGCTAACTTGCTGAGAAATACTCTGAAGAGGTTGTTACCACAGGGTCTAAGTTGGGAAGTTTAGCATAGTGTCCTGAACTTGCTAAGTTCAGTAACCTTGGATGCTCCCCGTCAACGTTTGCCTTTCAGCTGCCATTGCTAACTGCCACTGATTTCCACTAATGGAAGACAGTAAACTCCAGGTCAAAGCAGAATCAACAGCCTTTCCATCTTGAGTCTTAAAAGTTCTGAAACTGTGATGGCGCATGAGCTCTTCTGAGTTTATATCTTGTTGCATGGTATGGAGACAATGGTGTGTGCTGTCCAGGATAGCCTTGAACTCACTATGTAGATGAGGATGGTCTTGAACTTCTGATCCTCCTACCCCTACCTCCCATATGCTGAGATTCCTGGTTTATACGTAAGTACCCCCATATCCAATATTATGTGTTGCCAGGGATGAAACTCAGGGCCTCCTCTGTGCTATTCAATATTCTACCAACTGGGTTACAACCCAGACCCTGGTCTTCTTTTCATTATGGCATCACATGATCAAATGAGATGAAGTCCATGTTATTCAGATACCCACGTAGCAAAATGTATGAGTAGACAAAAGATAACCTTCTGAAAATATTCAGTGGGAAGAGACTAGAAATAGGGGCGGTCAAAAGTTGTTATCTTTCGGTTACATTTGGAGGTGCTATGAGATTTAAGAAACTTAGAAAAGAGCAAAGTTGACTAAATATATAATTTTTTTTTGTCATAGCAACTGTCTCTCGACACATTCTGGGATGACATGTCAATGTTTTATTCCTTCTGTATTTATAAAGCGAATATCTTTTTCTGTATCTAAATAAAGAATCTACTCATTTTGAAATCAGATATTTTGGCACCATTCTGATCTTTAGGCAGGCTGATCAGATATTTCACTGAGGAAGCACTAGTCAGCTGTATGAATTTGACTCTGTAGCAAGCAGAGATGTTTGAAACAATCTTTAAGGTACAATTAATTCTTGAATGGTATCTCCAGCAATTTTTATGACATTTCTTAACTTGTTTTGATTCAGATCCAATAGAATCAAAAATTCTAATGTTGAAAACTTGTATAATTTGTATAGACTAAAGCATAGGTAAATGAAAACTGTAGACTGAATAATAAAATATCCTGGGCTGACAGAGTAGAGAAGACTTGGGTGCCAAAATTTCTCTCTTCAGAAAGAAAACTTGCTTGATGCTACAGTTTCTCTCTAGTCAGTTGAAATATGTTTCTGTTCCACAATGAGAGCTTCAATAACAGTTTGCTTAATTAAAAAATATGCACCATTAAGGGAAATCACAAAATATTACATTTTTAGTATAATTCTATATAATACAGATATTCATCTAGAATACTTATACATGATTTAGGTCCCAATAAAAAATTAATAAGGTGCATGCCATAGGATCATTAGGCATTTCTTACCCAATCCTCAGGAGTAAAAGCACTTACACACATGGTCAGAAATCAGGGAATATTATCACTTACAGTGGCTTGAAAATGTTGCAAATAATTTTAAAATCTAATGAAAAGTAATAGAATATCAAGGGTTTCCTTTTTAAAAGATGTATTATCCTATTTTATGTGTATGAATGTTTTTCCACATGTCTATATGTCCAGCATGTGCAAGCTTAGTGCCAACTGAGATTAGAAGGAGTCAGATATCCTGGTGCTGGAGTTACAGGTGGTTATGGCTTCCATGTGGGTGCCAAGAACTAAATTTGGGTTCTCAAAATTGAAACTGGGTCCTCTACTAGAAGAGAGGGTCAGGACTTTGAACGTGTGAACCGGAAGTGATCTGTCATTAGAACAACTTCAGAGGGATAATCTTCAACACTCGCTTGAATGGTAGAAAGGAAGAAAAATGTGGGCACAGCTCTATTTATCTGTTTATCTAGCTTGGGTGCACCTTAGACAAAGGGTTGTTGTCTGTGGCATCATTTTTTTTTTCTTTCTGGAAAGGAAGTTAAGGTATGAATAAAGAATGATGTTTTTGTTCAGTAAGTGACTAAGTTCAGACATTCCGGCCAATGGATATCCTTAGGGTGGAGAACAATGTGCTTTCCTCTGAGTCCTTTAAAAGTCAAGAAAACAGAAAAGAATAACTTCTCCATGACTAACAGGTCCATAGAATACCTCCGAACACCTGCACAGACAGCCTGGGGGCTTCAGCTCTGTTCAAGCGAACCTTTGGCAAATCTAGGCCAGTGATTCACAACCTTTCTCATGCTGGGATCCTTTAATACAGTTTGTCATGTTATGGTGACGACCCCCTGACCCCCAACCATAAAATATTTTTGTTGCTACTTCATAACTGTAGTTTTGCTACTGTTAATGAATCTCAATGTAAATATTTTTGGAGATACAGGTTTGCCAGGGGGTTGAACTCACAGGTTGAGAACTGCTGGTCCACGTACTTTGATCCCCCCATCATAACTTTATATATGAGAGCAGAAATAGCTACCATCTACACAGTTTTTAACCTGCGTGTTCTATCTTGTTTGAACTTCCCAATCATCCTCAGGTGAAAGGGGAGATGTTACTATCCAAATTGTTAACAATGTGAAAATGAGGTTTGGAATAAATAGTCCCAGAGTGTCTAATTAACAGGAGAAAATTCTGAATTCCAACCTGGGTAACCCGACTCCAGAGCATTCAGTTCTAACCACTGGTAAGTTAGGGGACTGTCAGCTGGGGCAGGGCAGTGTCATTGACCCATGGCTATCCTTCCTTACAGATAGTCTGGGGCAACAAGCAGAGAGTGTAGCTGGTTGGTTTGGGGCTAAACTTAGCTAAAAGATCCAGCGTGGTGAGAAGAAAGCACATGTGATCCGGAGATCAGAGCAGAGACATTTTATTTCATGGGATTTACAACGAACACTCTTATCAGTGGTGAGACATATTATGGGCAAGCAGAAGGATGGAGTAAGGGATGATGTCTGAACTCTTTTATGGCATTCTCTTCTATTTTAGAACATAATCATTTTGCTTCAGCTTTCGTAATGGTTCGTGGGGACGCTGTATGATTTTGGTGCTGGTCACAGACTTGAATTACTAGAACTTAAATACCTCGCTATAAACTGGAATCATTTATTTTACTACTTTTTCGTTAACTGTTGCAAATCCAGACACATTTGCCTCTTGTCCCTAAGACAAATGAACTATTGATACAAGCAAACACATATGTGTACCTATCAGTGTACATATAGATAGAATATAAATGTGCATTTTTATCTTAGGAAAACCTAACTTCTGACAAAGTCAGAAAGAACAGATCAGATTAAAGCTATCACCATGAAACATAAACTATTATAAGAATAAATATTCCACTGTGACAGAAACTCTTTGTCTATTGTTTATCATCTTCAGACTTTTAACCATGATCAAATATAGCAAAAGTATCACATGAGGGTCAAAGCATGATCAGACACATGACCATGGGCAAGTCACTAAAATTCCAATCTTAACACCAGGGAGCTGACGTCAGGGTTCTGACTGAATTCCCTTTCTGTCTCTTATAAGCCTCTCATGAGGCACCACTAAGATCAAAATACAAGGGAAGAGGCTGTGCATGTGTTCATTCAAATCTTTCTTCTGTTGACCCATTCTGCATGGAGCTATCCACCAAATGGCAGAGGTGGGGGCTAAACAAAGTGTCTGGTACCTCAGAATTTGCTGTGAGCCTTCTGTCTGAATATTAGAGTCATCAGACTTTAGAGATATACACTCCACATCCCTGTAAAACCAAAACTGTTCTGATAAATCTCGCAAAAAAAAAAAAAAAAAACCCTCAATTGGATAGCAATAGGAAAAGCATGTGCATAGCACATACAGGAAGCTCCAGCTGATTGAAAATAAATGAGCTCTGTACTCCTCAACAGCTGCAACAACAGCGGGTCGAGTCTCGATAGGTGGATGAGCACACAGTGAGCTGGACCGTGGCCTGGAATTTCCCGAAATGAAATCCCAGAGCTGTATGTAAGTTGACCTTCTCTCTCTTGGCAAAGTTGACCCCTCTTAAATAAAGAAGAGATGAGACATCCCAAAGCATACTCAACTTTTACAACAGCAGCTCAAGGAAAAAAAAAATCTAAGCAAAAGTTGGGGAAAAAATGCATGGGTGTGTCCTTGCCATGCCGGAAGAACACACTGATTGACTTAGCCGCTTTCTGTTTGGGGAATACACAAAGATTGTTTAAGAGTCAGATATGCCAAGGTTGCAGTGGGATGCCTAGTTTGCTGAAAACAAATTTATCTGTCTATTATAAACAGGCTTCGAACACAGCAGGACCTACTTCTCCATTGCTGTTGGGCTTACAAAGACGGAAAACAGAAAGCCAGGAACTGTTTAGAGAGGCTAATCTAAAAATCACTTCAGCAGGGAGAAGTATACAATTGCTTAGAAAAAATATGCATCCACAAGTACAGTATAAATAGGAAAATGGGTTCTTTTTCTCTAACACGAGAGCTCTTATTAGTATTTTCTGGGGAACTGAAGAATTTTCCTAGTGGGAAAATCCTGTTAAGTGTTACCATCATCACCTGGGCAAGTGCCTAAAGATACAGTTTACCAAGTTTCTTTAAAGTAGGTCTTCCATGTTGAAAGGGAGGGAATTCCAAGCATGGCCCCTTAGATTGTCCTCTTTAACCTCTTATCCATAAAGTCCCATGTGGTGGCAGCTGAAGATGCGTATCCTGGCTAGGGCACCTTTTTGAGGTGTGGCTATATGAAATTCCCTGACCCCCTCGGATTCTTAGAATATATTCCTAAGTAATTTTGTGATCCGTCACTTTTACAAGCTTGGAAGAAGTAATAGCTGCCGTGAGGACAATCAGGCAGGAAGTGGATGGGGATAGAATCCACCACAATAATTCATTTGGGAGAGATATTGAAGCCATTTTGACTTGGCTTTGTTTGTTTATGTATTTATTTATTTTGCATGTGTGTGTATGAGCACACATGAGTACACACGCATGTGCACCCAGCTGCCAGACAGGTTAAGAAGTGGACAGTAGCCCCCGCCCCCAGCTGAATTTACAAGTAGTTTTGAGCCACCTGTTGTAGGTGTAAGGAACTGAGTTCAGGTGGTCTACAAGAGCAGCAGATGCTCTTAAGCCTCTGAAATACCATCCTTCCTGCTTCGTGCTAGGTTTGCACGCATTATCCTGGGGACCTGTATCTGTCCCACCGAAATGATGAGAACAAAACCAGAGACTACAGCAGTTCTGTATCACGAACACACTGTTTGTGGCATGAGGATGCTAAAACTGTCCCACATTGGGTGCATGCGACATAAATCAGAGAACGGCACCACTCAAGTGTTGTCTGTGATAAGTGTCTTGGCTTCTCCTTCTCTCAGAAGTCCACCCCAGTAACTCTTTTCCCGACACTGACGGATGGGCTCTGCTGGGTTGCCAGATCTATGCCCTCAGTCTTTGTGTTGCTTATTGAAGTATCTGGCACAGCTGATCAGCCATTCCTTCTTGAACCTCTTTCTTCCTTGTTCCTACTCTAGGAGCATCTGCCCCAGGAGCTAAGCCCTCTTTCCCGTCCCCCCAGTCTTCATTTTCCCAACCCCTAAATAACAAATTGCCTCATCAGCTTAAAGAAAACAACCATTGCATGTAATTTAGGTACACTGGGGAAACCGTTTCTCAGCAGAGTCCAAGCAGCTGCATCTGAATACAAGTCACTAACATGCACTCCCCACCGCTCCCCCAAAGTCTCCAAGATGGCAGCTTACTTATGATCACCTTCCCTGTGCAGCAGGGAAGGCAGAGCGAACTACCTTTAGGAACCTTCATCCCACGGAATGTTGAAAGGTCACTGAAGAGTGCCTGTCAAACTTGAGAGCACAGGTGAAGGCTTGCCAAGTTTTAAAGGATGTCTGTAGTGGACGGACTAAGAAGAGATTGTCCTGGGTGATTCCATCAAGGTGGCTTGTGTGCTGGGGAGTCAGGCCACATGTCCGTGAAGAGACCGATAATGAAGCCGCATTGCATAAGGAGCTCATCGTTGCTTTGCAGTACATATCATAAATGAAGTTTTGGTAACAAACACAGGGTATATCCTTAGGCTGTTGATGTGTGTTTTCCTGGGTTCCTAACCGCCATAGAATTCCCTTCTGCTGAGCAAGACAGGTAAATGCTTTCTGACCTATTTTAATTCGCCTGTTCAAAGAACGTATTGATAGCATGAGTAGACCACGACTTCCTGAAAAAATCAAAGGGGTTTGGACCCCCATTAATATACCAGAGGATGAACAAAGAAACTAATATTCATGTGTTTCTTGCAGCACATTGAACCTTTTCCCTAGATATTTTCAGGCCTTTCCATTCAATCATTATGAACTCCTAAGACAGATGATTGAATATTCATAGAAAATAAATACTTTTTCTTCTGGCTACAGAGGCTAAAGAACCAGCATTCAAAGCCGTTTCCTCTGTTTCTAAAGATAATTTTTCTTCTCCATATTACACTATTCACTGCCATTGTCCAAAGGCATGAACAGGGGCCCTAAGAGGTTGAAATGTGCCTAAAGTTCAAAGCCAGCATATGGCAATGCTTAAACTCAAATTCTGGTTTGGCAATCCCATGAGCATTCCACTCTGCAACTGAACTAGCATGTTTCCTTCTAAAGCTAGAAAGAAACAGGGAAAACAGGAGG
Organism: Hylomyscus alleni; assembly: GCA_019843855.1. Classification (NCBI taxonomy): domain Eukaryota; kingdom Metazoa; phylum Chordata; class Mammalia; order Rodentia; family Muridae; genus Hylomyscus; species Hylomyscus alleni. The sequence goes on along the minus strand of JADRCC010159763.1, from coordinate 1,217 downwards.
TATCAGGAGGAGAGTTTTGAGTCCAAATCTTTAGGCTGGACAGGAATGAGCTTAAGACATAGGGGAAAAAGCAGATTTCAGAACATCCGTTCCTTTGTGTTTCTTTACCCCTGAGTAGGTGAGCTGGACCCATCCCAGGATGAGGCTCAAGTTAAAGTTGGAATCACTGCACAGTTATTTTTATGGGCAGGAGCTCAGCAATAATGAGATCAGGATCAGAATTTCATTGTGCCTGAAGCTCTCTGTTCTACAGCCAAACTGCAGGTTTCCTCTCCCCAGCCAACTGGGAAACTCACCCTTTTGGGTGTTAAGTAGGAATCACTAAGATAATCATGGGTCAGTATACAAAACCAAGCACATGCCTATAGCTAGTGGATCTGAGCCACTAGCTTCATGTTATATTTAAAGAACAGCCCTCTAGATCTGGCCAATAGGGTGTTGATCTAACCACTGGGCCAATAAAGAAGGTACACTTTCTGTGTAGACCTCAGAAGGATAGTATGCCTTTCCTGGCCCCTCCCATTCCCGTAGGAGTACAGTGTTTCCCTGGGAAATACATTTGATCCATCTTGAGATAATATAATTCAGGGATTGAATTTCATACCTGACCACATAGAACAAAATGTGACTTGCACTTTGCCTTTAAAAACATTGAGTTCCAACCAATTGTCATAATGTTTTGAATTTAATGAGTTACTTCATAGGAAGTTTCAGTTTGGTTTTAATGACAGAGGTAAGGTTTGGGGCCTAATAGAACCTTTGTTAGACCAAAGATGTCTTTCTGTTTTTAACTCTGACAACAATACAAATATGTCAAGAAGTGAAAGTCTTCAGAGAATGGAGGGAGTGGTATGTGCAGCTTTGATTTGTGTTTATAAAAAAAAAAATCACAAGTGACATTTCCCCCAGAAAACTGGGATGTTGTAGAGCAGTGAATACTATGCAAACCTGTTTTCCTTCTGGGCAGCAGAGCTGGGAACTCAACATAGCCCTTTGCAGGACTTCAGCTGGGGAAGAGAGGCAGCTCTCTGTGCAATTTGCCTACTGGTAAAGGTACCTTTACTGACTCATGCTGTGCCCTGGTCTCTCTAAAAGATTGGCTGGTCTTTGGGAATGGATTTCCTGAAAATAAGGAATAGAAGATTCCTGAATTCCTTTTCATACCAACAACCTTTGAGAGAGAGAGAGAGAGAGAGAGAGAGAGAGAGAGAGAGAGA
>JADRCC010159755.1:0-11300 GCA_019843855.1 Hylomyscus alleni | reverse complement strand
TATATATATATATATATATATATATTATCCTTGCTATCCAAACATGTGCCCTTTAATTAAATGAAGCTGTGGCAGATACAATTTATCACGATGAGATAACCCTGAAATAAGATTGGCCCTTAAGTCAATATGATTGGTGCGAATGGAACAGAAATAGAAAAGATGATCAGATGGGGTGATAAAGGTAGAGATTTAGGGGATAATATCTATGTGTCTGGGATTATGCAGAGTTGCTGCAATCACCCACAAGCCGAGAACAGGTGAGAAAGATAAGTCCATACATATCTCCATGGATTCATGGTCCAGTAACACTTTGATAGTACGCTCTGTGCCTTCTGAACTCCAAGACTGTAAACTTATTTTAAACCATGTATGTGTTTCTTTATTCAAACAAAAATTAACCCCCATACTATATGATTGAACAGTTCTAAGTGTACCATGCAGTGGGTTTCAGAATTTATAGAATTATGCAACTATTACCACAGTGTAGGGTTAAAATGTTCCACTACACCAAGAAGACCCTTAGCCGTATGTAAGCATTTCCTTTTTGTCACACCCGCTCCTCAGAACTGTTCATCTCAGCTCTGCCTCTATTTGCCTTCTGTATTTTGTATAAATGGATCAGAGGCTGCTATTGTGCCTTTATCTTTTACAGCATTAATTTTATAAGCTTCATCCATGTTCTATTTTTTTTTTTTATTTTGGGAGAATAAGTTCATTTTTGTGTAGAAAAATCTATATATAATATTATGCTTTTGGAACAAGCAAAACATGTTGAGCAAATGTAACTGTCAGTTATCATGACACCTAAACTCAGTTAATATGCCTATATTGGAATATCATTCCATATTTTCTCATTTAGTGACTATTAGACTAGCATGTGTCAGAATCAACTGAAGGTCTATTAGAATGAAAGTAGGCAGCTGTCTACATTGTCATCGATGCCAACCTGCATCCCAACTGTCATTGCTCTGATTGGAGGTCTATTAGGATATAAGTGGTCAGCTGTCATTTGATTAGCTGTCAAACCCAGGGCAAACTGGGGAGGAATCTGAAGAAGCCATAGGCAAAGGTGGGAGAAGGCCAGACAATCAGTTCTAGGTTTAGTGCCCACTCGGAACACCCTGCTCAGACTCTACCATCTCAGTACTGCACTCATCAAATGAAAAGATGACCTGAGAGGAAACAACTTCTAGTTTCTACAGTTCCTTGGAGATGGGAGTTTCTTAAAAAGAGACCATGACCTCAAATGCGATGTGGTTCAGAGCTGATGCTGAGTGAGTACACTTCTGAATTTTATCCTCTAAACCAAAAGCTCTCAGCAGCCGTACTAGTCCACAGAACAGAAGGCATGGCTGATAGATATCCGGACTTAAATATGGCCTACAGGGATATCTTAGAATACAGGCCACTCAGTGAAGTAAGAGCCAACTCTGCCACTTATTTTAAGACAGACAAGACAGGTTGATGGAGATAACACAAAGGCCTAGATGTGAATCATTTCCATGGGACTGGAGGTGTAGCTCAGTGGCTGGACCCTTGCCTAGCATGCACAAGGGTCAGAGTTCTAGTCCCAGTGCCACAATGAAAGAAAATAAAATTCAAACAACAGCACATAAATCTCTCTCAAAAGTTCCCCCCAAAACCGGCTCCTGACGATGGGCTCTAAAACCATAGTAGTGACAGCCTACATCCTAATTGGCTCTGCTCTGAGTGAAGGAAGAGTTTGAATCTCATGTTGCATGTCATTACATGTTCAGCGGATTCCTTGTGTAGACTTTTTGCCAGAGAGAGAATATACTTAAAGACAATGATCTCAACAGGGAAGTTTTACAAGGACAACAAAGATATAAATTTTATGAAACTTGAATAATTGAAGGGAAAGCAGGTAACATACTGTAATTAGAAAATACCAAATGAGGTTATATGATGTACAGAATTTTACGTCAAACATATGTTTGTCATGAATAGAGAAATAATGCCAAATCAAACAAAATCAAAGCGACAGACAACAACAAATATAGAAAGTTGACTTTTATTAGTGAAAGGTCCAACCAAGTTCTTTCAGCTTTAAAGCATTATATTAAAACCACGACCCTAAGGGTTGGTTCCATTGTGGACTTTCATTAGAACATGAAACTTTACCCAAACATTCACACTTGTAAGAGCACTAGTGTCGGGAAAAATAAAATCAGATCAGTTGGATTTCATCTAGTCTCCACTGGGAAAGGGAAAAAGGTTACTCACTTGTTGTTCATCACGGCGTCCTGATCCACATGGCGTTCTTCTGGGACTCTTCATCATCAGGACATCCTTCACTTCCAGTTCTAGACCGTGATTTTGTAGATACTCTGCAGATGAGCTGGGCATTTGCAGTGCCTTCTCTCCACTCTTCATGCACACCCGGAATTCTTATCCTATTGTTTCTCTTCATGTGTGATAGACTGGTCCCCTCTTCAGCATCCTCCACACCATGTGTCTGAGGTGCATGCGGTGTGCACCTGGGAGGTTATTCACACTCTGTAGCCATTAGACATTTGGAGCATGGAGGATACAGAAGCATATGGCACAAAAGTAAAATGGCGCCTCCCCAACATCTCTCTCTGCCTTGCCTTCTTCTGTAGCAGGGCACTCTTTAAGATCACAACCCTGGAAAGTGTGGTTCAGGGAAGGCGGGGGAGGGAAAGGAAGCATTGCTATCTAATTACAGATAAACTATCTCACCTTTGGGATTATGACAAAAGTATGTGGTTCCGTGACCCCATTCAGTGGCTCTTCCACCCGGCCGGTGAGGCATATGGGCTGTTCAGGGGGAAAGCGCAGCTCTGCCAGGTCAGGTCGTTGAGAAACAACCGAGAAATGAGACTGGGAAGAAGGCTCAGGAAAGGTTTTTTCTCGTGGTTGAGAACCTGTGAATTTGATTTGAAAGGGAGAAGAATGGTTTCTCTTATAATGTTGACTGTACTAGAGCTAAATTACAGTGATAGAGGCTTCTGGGGCAGTGCGTTACAGCGGCATTTCCTTTAGCGTGATTGGGTGGTAAGAGAGAAGGTAGAGCCAGACCCGGGAACTCTACTTCTCAATTTCCTGTGATTCTAAGGTGCAATTTAAACTTTTTGAAGGCTTCTAATCAGAGACGCGCAAGACTAAAATGGCTGTCTGTGAGATAAATTCTTATGCTCTTTGCTAATAAATTGGAGGGGAATCCCAGAGCCGTCTGATTATTTTTTACAGGTTTGCTTTGTTGTCTAGTTTTCATCATCTCTAAGCCATTAAAAGAACATTGTTCACAAGTACACTTTTAGAAACCCCATGTTAGACTGTTGAAATATTGTGGGACATCAAAAAGCAAAATTAATCCTGCTCCTGTATTATTAGTTTCCTGTCCAATCAGTTTACTGGACACAGTACCAGTGCTTAGGTCATCGATAAACAAATGTTTTTCTCTCTGTCTGAAGGCTGGAAAAGGCCAAGATCAGTAGACAGCAAGATCAGTGTGCCGCCAGACACAGCCTACTCAGTCACGCACTGTTTTCTCTCTGCCTTCTCGTGGTCTAATAGTGAGAGAACATCTGATTGTTACAAATTAAGGCACTAGGAGCAGTTTTCTGGACTCCATCCTCGTGGCTCATTACCCCTTAAATGCCATCTGCATTTAAGGAATTAGAAGTTCAACAAATGAGCCTGAGAAAAATGTGTTTAGTTGATACCATATATCACCTGATCTGTATTTTTTTAATTAAGAAACTCATACTAGGTAGTGGTGGTGTATACCTTTCATCCTAGCACTTGGGACAGATCAGACAGATCCAAGACAAACAGATCTTGGAGTTAGACTGAGCCATAGTTTAGAAAGTGAGTTCCAGGATGGCCGAGGATTCTCAAAATGTATATGTGTATGTGTAATGTATATGTGAGCCTTTTTTGAATTGACCAATCTGAATGCAGTAGCAGGAGACACTATGTTGTTTAACTCTCTTTTTCTTTATTCTATTCATATGATAGTAATTGAATATCTATTATGTCCATTTCACTAATAATACATCCATCAATAGGCAGAAAGAAGGTATATTTTCTGGCACTTACATAGCAGCTTATTTCCCATCAGAAACAGAACACTATCAGTTTCCTCTTCCCTGGCCTATATTCATCAGAGATGAAAACTAGTTTTATCATTTGAAGGAAACTTTTCATTTATTATTGAGTAAAAGTCATATCTTACTTTTAGCACATGACCAAGTCAGAGGCTTCTACTTCTGCATGGAAGTACAACTAGTTACAGCCAGTATCTAGAGCATAGATGGATTTGATGTGTGTGCATTAGTCTGGGTGGTAAGGGTTTGTAGTATTAAACATAAAAGTTTTCAGTCTGGAGAAGAAAATGAGTATTTTTTTAGCTATTATAATTGCTATGTATGTATACATGTGTGTGTGAGAGAGAGAGAGAGGGAGGAGGGAGCAGGAGAGAAATGGAGACAGACAGACAGAGAGAAAAGGAGGAGGAGGAAGAGAGAGAGAGAGAGAGAGAGAGAGAGAGAGAGAGAGAGAGAGAGAACAGCTATTTAGTAGGTAGTTCAGACCCACATTAGCCTTGAACTGGTGGATACCTCTGTCTCTGTTCTCCATACACAATTATGCCTGAATAAAGTTTTAATCCCTAAATGATATTTTCTCAGTGTGCAAGTTGCTCAGGGCAGGGACAAGGTTCATTCCCTGATGCATACATTAGTTCTGTGCTTTTTTTTGTAGTGGCTGTGAGTGATCCTAGTTCAGAAAATCTCTGCGGATCCATACAGTGCCTTAACCTGTGCCCCAGTTACACCTCTGTCCTCATATTGCTGTGTTGACACCTGACAGACAAGAACATTGAGACTAGTATCTATATTCATTGGATAAGAATTTTCTGCTTTTATAATTTTATGGGCAAGTCCAATTTAATATATAATAAAGGAGAAAATTATAAGGAATCAAAATAGAAAATAATTCCATTAAATGCCTGTCAGGAGGTTCATATAATTATACACGTCACATTTTCCTTTGCTCCATAGAAGATTAAAGAAAAAAAACATAGGTTGTTTCACAAGATTTTTTTTTTTGCTTTTGTCTATTGAAGAAAATGGACATATCAGTTCATAAAGTGAATCTTACCTTTGAAAAAGAGTGCCATGGCATAATGAGAAGTGCTTACCACAACCAGCTTCACTCTTTGTGAAGTGTCAAGAGATTCACTCTTAGCTGAGTTGAAATGGCTTTCTCTGGAAATCAGTGACATGTTTATACACTGGAGGAAGTCTCTAATCACCTGTTAATCTCCAGGCCCTCACTGGCAACACCTTTTCACAGGACTTTCAGTTTTGGTGGTTCTAGAAGCACCCCGAAGGGTGAAAATTTAGCACAATTAAGAGTGCAGATGTTATCACCTTACACTCAGGACCCTGTGTGGCCACAACTGTGTTTTAAAGATTTGTTTATTTTTATTTCATGTAAGTAAATGCTTTGTTTGTGTCTATATCTGCACAACAGGCTTTCAGTGCTCCCGGAGTCCAGAGAGAGCATCAGGCACCAGGGAACTAGGGCTACAAACAATTGAGAGCCTCCATGGTGGCACTGGGATTCTCCCGTCTGTTCTCTGCATGCGAGGCCTATGCTCTTGAGGACAGAACCATCTCACTGGACCAGTACTTTTTATAATTCTAAACTAAAGTTATAAAGTAGGACAAACATTATCTGGTGTAGATTCAAAGTTTGAAGCAGAAACTGAGGGATAATGTGGCTCTATAGCAATGTATCTAAATTTTCCAGACTTAAAAACAAAATAAAAACCCCAATATGGAAATCTGGAAACTCACATGAGCTTCCCTCATTGATTAAAGTTTGTTAAAGCAATCATACGTTATTAGAAAATACTACAACATTAGCTCAACTAAACAGAAAAGATGGGGCAGCCAGCTAACTAACTGGGCAGACAACCAAACTGACTCTCCTAAGCCTTACTAGGCACCCTTTGCTCTCCTGTATCTGTACGTGTTTCTCCCAAGGACCTGGCCACTGTGGTTGGTATGTCCAGCAGTTTGCATATGGTCATTTGCATATGATCATTTGTCTGTGTTCATCAGCATGTTCAGTCAAATGCTATCAGATGGCTAATGTAAGATCATATATGCATGTGTTTATGCATATTTTTAGGGCTAAAATAAGATCATATATGCATGTGTTTATGTTTTGGGGATGCATCTGGTTAACCCATAGTATGAGTTATACTATGAGTTGTGGTATATTTAACCCTATAAATAACGACTTTGGGCCTCCTACATTGTGTGTATAGGAGTGTACACATTTTGAGTGGTATGTGTGCCAGTTTATGTGTTTGTGAAGGTTAGAAGTTGGCATCAAGTGTCATCCTCTATCTTTCTCTGCCTTACTTTTTGAAGCAGCTCCACCCACTCATGGAGTTTGCTGTTTGGGGTAGAATGGTTGTTCGGTGAGCCTAGACAACTGCTGGTCTCTGGCCTCTCATGGCTTGGTGTACACAGCCTCTTGATGTTTATGTAGTTAGTAGTGCAGCAAACTCAGATCTTCTTGCTTGTAAATCAAGCATATTTGCCTGCTTTCCCCACCCCATTTCTGGTCTTGAGACAGAGTCTTCAGTAGGTCAGGTTTGGCAAAGGGGATCTTTGAGCTTTCTGACACTGGAGTTTTCCTTCATTGCTTATCCAATAAAATTCCAAACAAAAAGTGGTATCGGGTTTTCATAGCGTTACTGCCATCCTGAATTCTCCATCACTGACTTCCTTGTGTTTAATTGCAAGTCTGGTATCCATCCCTGTATCCCTCCAGTCTCTCATTCTCCCCACTGACATTTAAGCAACAGATTAAGGACATGCCCTAAAATTCATTCACAGAAGAAAGCGAACTGGTTCTATTCATCTACTCGAGGGAACTGTGATCTATCTGTGTCAGTCCTTAGGACAGAGTCATTTTCTGGGCACTGGTCACTGTGCCATTCCTTGTCAATGGAGACAGTGCTGAGGGTGCTAAGTTATATTTGAGGGCCTGCTTCTGTGTGGTACTTATGTCTGGGGAAATCATGAACAACCTTTAGAAACCTTGGTTCTTGAAAATATGAAATGAGGTCATTTGTCCCTTTGATCAATAATTTGTGTGTGTGTGTGTGTGTGTACCTCTAAAATATAGACTTTCTAAACTTCCAGATCCCCATTTCCGGATGCTCTGCAGAGAACTCTTTTCTGCCTTATGTTTGCTCCTCTCAGAATTAATCCTGATGACATCGTGTGGAGCAAGTTAGCCTCAGCATTTCAGGGTATAAAACACTTATGCCTCAAGGACTCTCCCAGAGTGAACCATTTATACATAGCATTTTCAGTATTCTTCTGTGGAATGGAATCTTGCTGTTCCTAATGCAGAAGCCTGCTGGTAAATGCTCAGACTCTACATATTAGCCAGCTGGTGGCTCAATTCTGACTATTGAGCTGCCTAGAATCAGAATAATTAATTTTCCTGGAGAAAGAACCCTGTTTTGTAGGTTTTAGATTTGTGACTGTAGTCTGTAATTGTCAGGGTATTTATTTTTATTTATTATTATACCAGCCTTTGAAATTTATAGTAAAGGGATAAGAGATTGCTAAATAGGTGGCATAAAGCTATGAGTTTTCTTTGACAGTTATGTGAATCTCCTATAAAATAACTTAAGCTGTTAATGAAAAACTATTAGCTAAATAGTCAGCTCATAGTTGTCTTATCTCATGGAGGATTTTAATGTGTCTACCTCTGGAGTTTTCCCATTCTCTGTCCCTCTCTCCCTCTCTCTTCCTCTCTCCCTCTCTCTCTCTCCATATATGTGTGTGTGTGTCTGTATGTGTCTCTGTCTGTGTGTATGTGTATGTATAAAAATACAGTGTAACTAAAACTATGAAACTATCTACCATTTAATTTGGAAGTCGGGTGTCTTAACTAATTTTGCATTGCTGGAATTAGACTTTTTTTCAGTTATCCAGTTAGAATTAAAGTTAGAGGATTAAAATTTATGGCAAAAAAACAGATTATTCTTCAATGAGTTTTGTATTTATGATGCTTTTTCAAAAACTTCTTAAATTAGAATTATATTCTTATATCTGTGAGGTAAATATGAAAAATGCTAAGCCTTTTAATATTTTTAATGAAATAAGTAGTCTCAATAATATTGAAAATGAACGTACTTCATAGTTCATATACAATTTGTCTTCTTATTAGGAATTTTTGAAATTGTTTTTGAACTTTTAATTACACTCAAAATATCTGGAAAGTTCCTGAACATTTTGGGTCCATTTTAGCTGACCTTGACCCAGGAAATATTAGACTAGTCCATGGAAGCATTCTTTATAATGAAGAATTGCATCCTTCTCCCTCATCCTGGAGATTCCTGAGAAAAGCCTGGAGACATTTTCCAGCTTAGTGACTAGAAATCTTGTATGGACAGTCATAGAGAAAAAATTTAAGAAATATTTATGTTATAGTAAATCAAATTTGTCTGTTATTGTGATAAAACAGGTGTTTAGGAATAGTCGAATATGGGGTCTTTTGAAGTACAATTAAAGCTTATTGACTTAAAGTCAAGCTTTCGAAGTGCTGGCCTTAAGGAGAACTTGCATAAAGGCAATTGTTTTAGTCAGGTCATAGTTTTGCGGTCTTACCCTCACTCATAAAAAGGAAGAGGGGATCCTTAAAGATGAGGAGCCCAAATGTCCATTCTCCTTGAGTCTCTTTGAGTCCAGTTGAAATGCTACATGTATTTATTTTTATTTGTTTGTTTATTTGTTTTATTATTAATTTATTTATTATTTATTTATTATTTGTTTTCCTTTTCGTCCTGCCATGGATAGTAAAGTCTGTACTGAAATACCCATCTCAACCTTCTAAGTAATAGATTCTAGCTCTACTTTGAGAGACAGCTGTCCTCATTGAATACTCAGGGAAAGATGTATGAAATACTTAGGGCAAGCGACACAGTGCTCAAATTACCAAATGGAAGGCAGATTATTTGGTGTGTATATGGTAATGGTAATGGGATGGGAGACTTGAAATGTAAATAAATAAATTAACCAATATAAAAAGGAAAAGAAAATAGAAAAATATATATTTACAATAACAAAAAAAGGAAAAAGTGTCTCTGTAAATGAAACCCAACTCCTCATGTATATTTTACATGAACCATGACTATTTTTCAAAGTATCTGCAATTTCTCTTATCTTTTAAACAAGATAGCTAACACAAACCATTTATATCTGCTTGTCTTGAAAATAAAATTTTAATTTAAGTATCTTATGAAGTATTGATACACTTTGAACATCAAGAATTTAGAATGTGATGCTTATAAGGCACAGCAAACAGAATGATGAAAGACATGAATTCCAGTTCCTTTTGATGCCTTCTTCTGCAGTTTGGGGAGTACGTGAGAATAATGACTTTCAACAAAAATGTGTAATTTCTTTTTTAAAAACAAATGACTACTAGAAGGTAATTCTGCCCGCTACTATTATAGAATCAGGCTCTTCTTGGATAGATTTTCTTCTTTTGTGAACTCAGAGGAACCAAGATGGGAGACAAACATTTATCATATAAATGCTGCTAAGGCTCACATGAACTATTTTACCTTTCAGCGCACAAAAGAATGTCGAGCTACCTTCTAGATTTCATTCCATAAAAGAAAATGCTGTTGTATTTGTACATTCAATAACAGACACAGTGCTTAAAACTAGTTTTCTTTGTAAATTTGTAGACAATATCCTATATACGTATTGTTTTGCTGGCCCAGTATGTAATAATTTTCGAGTTTCGATGTGGGATGTTGCCTATCAACAGCTGTGTGTATCAATGTGCATTAGGATTGATATCTTCTCCAACAAATGCTTCACTGAATGACAGCATGATTCTACTTTAACAAAAACAAATGCCAGCATATATACACATATATACATAAATATATATACATGAAATTAGTGTATGCAGTCAAACACACCCTGCATACACTATAGTATAATCTTGGGCACGGAGAATAACATAAGTATAAACTGAGACAATGAAAATATTTAAATGATGAATATATTTCATTATAGTTTAACTTTCTATTAAGAGGCTAATGATTGCCCAAGTCTTGTCTGAAACCTCTGAGCAGACAACACTTGGGTGTGAGATAAAAGTCTTGAGATTTATATGCCATCCTCTTCACTAGGAAAATGTCTGAGTCATGGTCAACATATATGTGAAGTGTGTGAATGTACTAGAAGATTCAGGAGTGCACCAGGGAAGACAAGTAAGGATTAAGGGCTTGTAGGTGAATGTATGTGCTGTTAGGGTGAAAGAAGACATCGAATAAGTAGGTAGTACTTGGGTTGGTAAGAATTTAAGGAAAAATTCACATTTCTCTATTTCATGTCTCTCTCTGTGTTATATATATATATATATATATATATATATATATGGTAAATTATATAGTATATAAATATAAAATAGAAGAAGAAATTGCACTATACACCTATGAGAGCTGAGTAGTCCTGAGATCTTCAGTTGATAGGCTAAAGAATCAATGAAGCTAATGGTGTAGATTTAGTCTTAAAAGCAGTAGTCTAAAGATACCAGAACCAATATCTCATTTCAATTACAAAGCATGTTTGTTCTATTTGGACTTCAAATGATTGGATGCACCAACACATAAGAGGGAAAGTAACCTGCTTCACTCATTCTGTGTAGTTACCCCCCAAAATCCTCATAGACGTGCCCTGCACAATGTTTGCTCAAACATCTGGGGATTTCTGGTCCTATAAAGTTCAGACACAGAATCAACTGTGCTGGTTCTCTATAGTAGGAACATCATTATAGCACCCTGATTAATGTGTCAGAGACTCTCTCAGAGACTGTAAGCACATAAAACTGATAAAAATGTTATATATTCAAGTTCTAAAAGTCTTCAAACATCTCTAGTCTCAACCAACTTCTACCTATGAGGTGAACAAAAGCTACCCAAAGACTAAGGAAGCTTAGAGAGTCATCTCAGAACTCAGAGCCTTGTTGCTTTTACCTTTAAGGAAAAAAAAAAAAAAAACACAGGGATTTTGTTTCAAAATGGACCATATTGGCAAAGCATTCAGGGTCTTTCAGACTTTTCTGGATGTGTGTCGTGAATACTCATGTCAAATTTAGTCTACAAACCATTTTTGACTCAGAAAGTAAGTGTGTGTGTGTGAGAGAGAGAGAGAAAGAGAGAGAGAGAGAGAGAGAGAGAGAGAGAGAGAGAGAGAGAGAGA
>JADRCC010159753.1:0-21580 GCA_019843855.1 Hylomyscus alleni | reverse complement strand
TACTCTGAAATGAAGAATGTAATGATTTATGCTAAATAATTATGATATATTATTGTATGGATTTAGATAGTTATATTTAATGATATATTTTAATGCATTTAGCATATATTATCTTATAATCATCCCTAGGCATAAAAAGCCTATATGCACACTAAAGAAGTTAGAATTATTTTATAAAAATTTAGTGACCCTTTAAGTAGTATAAAATAAGGAGAATATTATGGTATCAGAAATGTTGTGTGGAGCTGAAATCAAGGATATTATCTCTACTGCTGATATAGTTGAAATCATTTGTCAAATTCTGTAAACATGTGTTTCTTTATTCATGCATACATATACCCTTAATAAGGATGGAAGATGCCCTTAGGAATTCAATGATCTGGTACAGAAAAAAAGGCATACATATCTTAATATATGAGTAGAATATTGAGGATGGAAATATGGGACTAGTATACAAATATGTGTATAGTCTTGTTATTTTAACACTTTAACTGATTAAATTCCCATTATATTAGGTTTATATGAATGGACTTATTTAGTAAGTGACTCAGAAACTAAAGATGAATCTAAAGACATATTTGGAGTTTAGGGACATAGCTCATTATAGAGTGCTAACTGAGACTGAGTCCTTGTATTTGACCTTTAATACTGTATTCACATAAAAGTACCTAAAATGTGAAAGATTCCCTTATCTGTATATATATATATGTATATTTATATACATATATATAATATATATATAAATATATATGTATATATCAACACACATATGCATGTATATACATATACATAATCTCTATATAGATACATATATATGCTATATATCTATTTTATATTTGTTTTGTGTCTTCATTATTATCATTTCCTATGTGAAGTTAAAAAGTAATATAATACCATATGATTCATCATAAACCACATATTTCATAAATATCTGGAGATTTCATACATCATTAATATATGGATTCAAATTCATTAACTTAACAATGACATGATATTAATAGAATGGATGCATTGATCCATTCTCTCAAGTGTATACATAGCCTGTTCTGCCTGTTCTGCTTTGTCTAGAAATATTAGGCATAGGAAAATGAATCGATTGTATTCAAGGCAGATTCATGAATATAGATCATTTATATTTCTGGATAAAGTATTGAAAACCATAGTCTAACATTTCCAGTTAAACTGACAATTCCCAACCTTTGCTACATGTTGGTATAAAAATTATATTCAATCACTTTTGCATTACTTAATGCTAATAGATATTCATTTTTATAATTCATAAAAAATAATTAGTATATTTTCACAGATGACCAACTCATCTACTTTTTCAAAAAGAAAAGATTGAAAGCTGTACAAATATAATAACATGAATCAACAGCATTGCTAAAACTCTGCATCTGCAAATTTCTATAGTTTAAATTTTAAGAAAATAATTCTTTAATTTTGCTTAAAAATTGGACTTCATCATTTAAAATCTATCCAATATTTTATTTTCTATTTGTATAATCCCCAGTATAGAATATATATAAGGGATGTCAAATCAATATTGTCTTTAATTTATAAGTAAACATTATATCTGCCCTACCTATTAAAGATAATTAAAAATTATTTCAGATATTGAAGTTGGGTGCCTAGTTCCATGCATGCCATGTTCTAAGTCATGGCAAGACTAAGGGAGAAAATAAAACAAAGCAAGAACAAATGGCAAAAAGTTTTCAAATTATTTTATGAATTGGAATTATCAATAAATTGCTTCTGTTGTTCAATGATAAATGGCAGATGATTAGCAACATCTAGATTTTTTTAAATGCAGTTTTAGTTGCCAGTGGCCAGCCCCCATGGGTCTTCTTTCTTCTTTGGTTACTCCTGAGGCAGTGGAGCGGTAAGAATATTGGTGGAGGTAAGACTTAGTCTTAGGAGAAATTTAGAGTTGTATAATAACAAAACACTTTCCTATCTCAGTTCTAAGTCACTTTGCTTGAGTTGCTTACCTGTGTTCTTCTGAGTTCCAGAAGGCAAGAAACTCTATAGCATTTCATCCTAAGACAACAGGAGATTAAGTAAAGTAGTTTTTGTTCTAGCTCTGCAAGAAGTGAGCAGCTCTTTCTGCCTGCTACTTGAAGTTGAAGGAAGGAAAAGGGACACTTTGAAAATTGATTTTAGTGTTTATTTCTAAGTCTAAAAAGTTTCCTATGAAAACTCTCTAAGAAAAAGGGGGAAAGGGCATGCAAGAAAAGGAGGAAATGGATCTAGGAAAGGGGGATAAGTGGTAGTTAAAAAGGAGGACAAGGAGTGCTAAGAGTGGTATAAGGAAAATAGTGCTCAGAAAAGTGGGAAAAGGAGAACTACTGAGAAAATTGGGAAAAGGAGAGCATAATGCTCGCTTCTCTTTGTCTTCAGCACTTACAAACCTTTCAGTCATGATTACATCAGAAAACACTCATCACAAGTTTATACATAAATTCCAATCATAAATCAAATAAAAAGTTTACAACAGAGAATGTGCACATACATATTCATTAGGAGTATTTATCTGGCTAAACATTTATAACCTGTCACAGCTCCACAGGCCATGGAGGGTTAAAAACCCTCACTAAGTTATTAGTCAAATTTTTACAGATAAACCCAGTCAATATTAATCTTCTGTCCTAGAACCTATCATAAATCATAAGTTCCCTTCTTATGACCTTTGTTTAATTATTTTACCACCTTTTGGAAGGTGCTCTGAATAGTAGAATGCTTGTTTACTATCTCAGAAGCAATTAGCTGATAATCCTTGGAAACAGGCAGAGTTTCCATGAAGTTTTGATGATCAGAGCAGTTACACTATAAAAGAGCTTAATAAATATTGATGTAATTTTAATAATTGTTATAGGATCATCAAGAATTAGGAAGTCATCTATTTATATGTATAACATCACTACAAGACAATACATCTTCATTGGTCTGCAGAGCTCTGATCAAAAGAGTAGGCTAATACCTAATGATTGTTAGATATTTAATAATAACAGGAAAACATATTAATAGCAGGAATCTTTCCTAAAATGATTTTCTCCTGCATCTTGATATTTGGAGCAAATCTGTCATGATTTTTTTTAGTCTAATGTTGACCATCTCAGGAAGATCACCTGCTATTTATTAGCTTGTTCTATATTGGGTGTTGACATTTAGTGTTGTGTAATTTGTCTGTTAGAATTGACTTTATTGTGTCCTATAGATTGGGGTATGTTTTGTTTCATTATCAATCAGTACCAAAAACATTAATTTACTTCTTGATTTCTATCTTTACTCAATTTTCATTTAATATTGTGTTGTTTACTTCCCATTATTTCCATGGACATTTGGCATTTTATTCCTGTCAATATTCAGCTTTAATACCAGATGATCAGATAGTATCAGATGTTATTTCATTTTCCTATTTTGGTTAAGAACTGCTATAGGCTTAGTGTTTTTTTCAATACCTACTGTATTTAGGTTTCTTAAGTACTTCAACCTTCCTTCTGATCCAGAAAAGAGGTAGAAAAAAATGAAGGTTAGTAGAAGAAGGGTTTTATGAACCTGTTTAGAAATAGTTCCTTGAGGCAATTCCACTGTTTTTTGTCAGACTACCAGCAGTCTAGATCATAAGCAAATACCATATATGAATCAGAAGGGGTGGCACATTCCAGCAGAAACAGCAAGGCTCAACTGAACTGTCACAGGGAAGCAAAGGTGGGCACAATCATCTAGAATAAAAAGTTATTTTGTCTTTCTACAAAGTGAAGACCAATAAAGACTAGTGAAGAGCAATGAAGAGCAGTGAAACCTTGCAGAGTATAAACAAAGCAAGAGAATCCTCTTATTGTTTGGGGAACACATTTACACTCTTTCTAAACCTCCCAGGCCCTCTCGAGTTCATGATTTCAGCAAAGCATCACATGTCCTCTCAAAACACAACGTACGGAAAAACATCATGTAACACAACTCAATTGTTAAATAAACCAGAAATGTCTACTTCATATCTACCTTTCTCCTTTTTCTCTAACATTAACAATCTACACACAATAAGATTATTTATGGGAGCCAGAAAACTCTAACTTTAGATCACGTTTTAAATAAGTTGCTTAAGTACACCCACCATATCAAATAATAGTCAAACTAAGCAACCTTAAATTTCTATCAAGATATGATAAACAAAACAACCTTAAATTTTTATCAGAAAAGCATAGTCAAACAAAACAACTTTAAATTTTTATCAAGATATATTAATCTATCCAAACTAAAATATTTAGGTCTAGTATTTTATTTGTCATTATTATTTCCTTTATCCTCTTTCCTCCCATTATTACATAGGGAAAACTAATTCAAACTTTATTTTATTTCCTCCTTGACCATAATGAATAACAACCAACCACTCGAGATGATAACAAACATAACACATCAAAAGACCAGAAACATCAATCCTACCTTTTGGGGAACAGAGGAGTCATGTCTTTAAAATTATTTGTTTAGAAACAAAGGTATCTTTTGGGTACACTATGAAAAGTGGGATATTGGTCAAATCCCTGAAACTAGCTGTATTTTTTCTATCCAGTCTCTGGTTTTGTCTAGTCTTGTATGTTGTTCAGTCAGTGTGTTGTTTGTACAGTCTCTGTGTTGTGCAGCCTCTGGGTGATCGATCTTTTCATTTGGCCTTTTTGAAATTGATTTGCATAATTTTGGAAAATTTGTAACTGAGACAGTTTGTAAGAGTGAATCAACCAGGTTATTTCCTTTGGGAAGAATATTTTTTTGTCTCAGCTGATTTGAGGCTTTCCCTTGTCAAATCTAATTCTTATAAATTTTCTTGGTAACCATATTTTTTCATTTCTTGTAGATACATAGGCATAACTATGTATCCATCTCAAAACCAGTATAGGTTTCAGGTCAACACATCCTTATAGTATATTCTTTGTCCTAGGTTCTCAGGTTTTTTCCAATAACTCTTGATTGCTATTGGTCAAAGATGCCACAGTAAAAAGACAAGATCACCAAGATGCCAAATCTTCATTTTCGGAAGAAGCAGAGGGTAGAGCCTCTCAGGGAAGACTGATATCAAGTAGCACACTTCTTTTACTTTATTCTAACATACAAGGTTAATTAGGGCTAGCAAAGGTTCCAGCTACCAAATTTATTTTGCCCTTGCTCATTATGAAAGGAGACAACCCATACAAATCTCAGTCTCCTTTTACAATGACTAGCCATAATCAAAAGTAAGAACTCCATGTTTGCCAGGAATATTTTAAATAAGATTAATATAGCTGCAAGCTATCATGTAGTACCAAGTGTAGACCTTCAGACAGACAACATTTCTTCAAGTTTTAAACAATCTCAGAACAACTGATTGATTCCAACACAGTATAGGCTTTGGGGAAACATTTCACTCAAAGTAAGACATTTTTTTTTCAAGATTTATTTATTATTATATCTAAGTACAGTGTAGCTTTCTTCAGACCCACCAGAAGAGGGCATCAGATCTCATTAAAGATGGTTGTGAGGCACCATGTGGTTGCTGGGATTTGAACTCAGGACCTTCAGAAAAGCAGTCAATGCTCTTAACCGCTGAGCTATCTCTCCAGCCCATAAGACATGTTTTTTAATGCCAGACATGAAGGTTTTACTATACATATCTCTACAGATAACTCAGTGAATCTCAGCTGCTGTTGTTCCTTTTTTATTGATATTAAGGCAACCTAGTAGTAACAAAGTATTATTTAGTCTGTCCCTGTGTTTTTCATCTTTTGATTTATTTAATAAGCATCTCTATTAAGGAATGTTTGACTCTTTCTACAATTGGTTGACCTATAGGATTGTGTGGTATTCAAGTAATATGTTTTATAATGTAATATCCAAAAGATTGATAGGGGAATATCAGAGGGGAAATGAGGAAAGGGGATAAAATTTGAAATTCAAGTAAAGAAAATATCTAATTAAGAAATAAAATAAAAGATCACTTTATCTTATTGGATACATGTATTGGAGCATGATCAGTCTTAATTTAGACAATTATCCCCATAATTTCCATTATATTAATGGATGAGCATTTACACAATCATTGTTTTCAGAAATTGAAGCAATCGCCTAATAAAACTCTGAGTACAAAGTTCTGCAAAATTATAAATATCTATCTACCAAGTGTTATTTCTTTTGGTACCCTTAGAGGTATTATCAGCAGGTAAAGGAATCTGTTTGTATGGAGAACACATAGAACTATTATTTTGGATTCTTGCCAAGTGATAGAAAATGTTTTTCTTTAAATGTTTCCTGTTAACATGATGTTTCTTAGGAAATTTTGATAATTCTAACTAAATTCCTATTAGTAATTGGTCGATTTCTTTGTTTTCTTGTGCAACTGGAGTTGACAAACCACTATGTGACCAAACGAGAGTATTATATAATGAATAGTTTCTTCTTCTGCTGGCCTGTTGCAATTGTATAAGTAGCAAAGTTTATTCAAATTTATCAGGAAAAACCAGTCTCTGTAAGCAAAACAAATTTCAACACAGTAATTATATTCAGGATTCAGGATAAGATAATAATACTGTATGGATTGCATATAATTCTGATTTTTAAACTCAGGTATGTGGACTTTTGATCACTCAAATATGTGTCCTCCCTGTACTTTCAATGATCTGATCACTCTCTTACACTCAAATGCCAAGATCTGATATTGCTCTAATTACAGCTGAACCCAATATCTGTAACATATCAATAAAAACTCATGCAGGAATCTGTATTACCATAATAAATGTGGTGCATTTTCTCCATAGTTTCTCAGTCATATATTAAGCTCTTAAAGCTGGAACAAGTCATTGTTCAATTATGACATCATTCTTTGGATGTGTTATTGTAGGTCAGCATAGCACCCTTCATCAAGTTAGTCTTTTGCAACATTTACCCCTTACTACAATATGTATAAGAAAAGTGTCCATTATCAGTCAGAATACCACAAGAATTTCTTTGCGCAGACCAATGAAGAACAACAAAGACCAGAGTAAACTAGTGAAGAGGTGCGTGGTATAACAATGTAAGAGTGTCATCCCACTGTTTTGGGGGCTCTCATTATAGTCTTTCTAAATAACATGTACCATCTCTTGTGTCTGTTTTCAGCAAAACATCACATACCCTCTGACAAGATTGCTTTGAAGAAAACATGACATGACATAAGAGAGTTTTTAAAGAAACCAAAAAATTCCACTTTGACTTGCATTATGTCCTAATATGTATTCAATTTTAGAAAAAAAAGAATGTTCTCTTGAAAGGAAACTTGTAGATACATAGTAAGTCCCTTTTATTTATTATCTTATTTAATTAGAATCTTTTTGTTAATTTTTGGCTAGATGACCACTTTATTGGCAATCATGGGTTCTGGAAATCACACACTATAACTGTGCTTGGATAAATAATTGATTTTTAAGTTTAGTAGTGTTCTTTTTATAAAATTGTGTGTCATTGAATTTGATACATAGTTCTTTAGAATCATAATATAGTCTTGGTAGAATTTTAGAATCATATTTTACTGATTTGCACTGGGGTTATTTGTTTTCCAAGTCTTTTGGTGTGTAATTACCTTCTTTTCACTTTTTCTTCAACTGCATTCTGTAGCTTTGCATTAATAGATAGAAATTGTTTTAATTCATTTGTATCATGTTTTACTTTCTCCTTAAAATGCTATTCATGGATTTATAGTTGTCTAGGCTGCTGCTTGGGATCTGTTAGACCTTATATAACATCCTTTAATGTTTATCTGGCTTTTAGAATAACCTTTGAAATGTCAAGTACTTTTCTAGTGTGGTAGGGTTTAGTATTTATTTATTTATTTGTTTAAAGGGTTTTTGTTGCTATTTTTGTTTTTTGTTTTGTTTGCTTTTAGCTTTACTAACTTTTCTCTGATCTATACTTTTATGTGTTGGAGAGAATTATTTCTCTGGTAGTGATTATTTTATTCACTGCATGCTTTCTTCTATGATTTTGTTAAAAATATTTTCTGTGACTTTGACCTGGGTTTTTCTCCTTTTTCTATGTTTATTATTCATAGGGAGGTTTCATATTTCAAAGTAAGAGAGAGGACGAAAAAAATTAAAAAACAGAGTTTAACATGAAAATGTTACAGTAGAATCCCAGGGAATTCAAAGACTCTTGAGGACACATGTTTGAATAAATAACACTTATATGTTGGTAGTAGCTAATGACTGTCTAATTTTACTCAAGATTCACACATAAGAAAGGAGATACTTTCTGGTTTTAGAAATTTTAAAAAATATTTGGAAGTGTTCCAGAGAAAACAAGTTCCTAGCACTCTCAAGGATATACAGTACCACCATTTTGTTAAAACACAGTACTTCCTAAGCACATTCTAAAGAGTATCCTCATAGCCACAGATAAGTTTAACCATCTCCCCTTATGAAAGAAAATGCCCTTAGTATCACATGTAGGCCAACATATAAATCAGCAACCAGAATCATGGTAGAGATAAATAGGTCATGTACAACATACCTCTTATAGGTATAGCTAAATCAGAACTACGTTATCATTGACTCAGGTAACAATGCCAATGAAAGTATAGAAAGACTGTAAGAGCCTTCTGTGAAAGAAGAATGTACACATAAACAAGAATGGGATAATAATAGTATCAGTGAATATTTTAACATATCAAGGTATCTGTACTGGCTGGTTTTCTGTGCCAACTTGACACAGGCTGGAGTTATCACAGAGAAGGGAGCTTCAGTTGGGGAAGTGCCCCCATGAGATCCAGCTGTGGGATATTTTCTCAATTAGGGATCAAAGGGGTAGGGACCCTTGTGGGTGGTGCCATCCCTGGGCTAGAGGTCTTGAGTGTTACCTCCCCTCCTCAGCCATAGGACTTCTGGCAGTCTCTGCTTGAAGGCTAACACCTGGGAGCTAAGACAGATGCTCTTTGTTGACTGTCCTGAAGAAGCCGCCTGAGTATGCACACTACCTGAGCAAACCCAACACCTGAGTACACCCACTACCTGAAGGTCTTCTGAACCTGGGGACTTTGGCACTTGAACCTTTTATGCAGTATGCAAATTAGAGATTTGGTTTCAGTTTCTCCTGTAACTATAAAAACTCTAGCTTATTCTAAGTAAAGTGAAGTCTTGATTGGGCCATTTCAACCTGACTTCGTGTTTTCTCTTTGCATTTCAAACTCTCTATTTCAGGTCCTTTATTCCCTCCCAGCTGAGAGAACCCAGTTCGTGAAACTGTGGGCAGTTTCATTGGATTCTACAAGAGAGCAGGCTGAGCAAGTCAGAAGAAGCAAGCCAGTAAGAAACATCTCTCCATCGCCTCTGTATCAGCTCCTGCTTCTTGACCTGTTTGATTTCCAGTCCTGACTTCCTCTGGTGATCAACAGCAATGTGGAAGTAAGCTCAATAAACCCTTTCCTCCCCAACTTGCTTCTTGGTCATGATGTTTGTGCAGGAATAGAAACCCTGACTAAGACAGTATCCAATCTCTGCACAAAGAACCACAGGCAAATAATGACTGCTGAATGATGAAAAATAAGCTTCTTCAATGGAAGGAACAGCTCTAATTGCTATCAATTAAATTAGGAATCAATAAAATATATTGATTCCTCCAACCATATACTTACAAACAAAACTAGAAGCAGTGGGTTGATGATATATATTTTGCATACTTATTCATGTGCTATATTATATGTTAGTAGCCTTTTCTTTATGTACATATACATATACATACATACATGCATATGTATAAATGAAAAAGGCTATTAATTTGAGAGTAGTGACAAAGAAAGTGTTGGAGGGAAAAGACATTTGATGGTTTAGAAGAAAAAAAATGAAGAGAGTATATGATACTATTATATTTAAAAATATATATCAAAGAAAATGAGAATAGATCTATCCTAAGATCCAGAAAACTATAAGTGTTAGTACAGAGAAATATACTCATTCATGTTCATTGCTGCTATATTAATAATAGCCAGAAATCAGAAGCAACATAGATGTTCATCTATTGATAAATGGACAAGACAGAGGAGATCCTCTTACACAACTTAATATTATTCAGCACTGAAGAAAAAGGAAATGTAAAAATTTCAGTTAAATGGTGGAAGTAGAAATTATCTTCATTAATGAAGTAACACAAATCAAGAGAGATAATGTAGGCTTTGGTTTATAAGTGAATGTTAGCTTTTAAGCTTTAGATATGCATTTTTATTTAGAAAAGTCACAAATATTAGATAATGTCTGTGGAATAAAGAAGGAGGAGAGTCTTATGAGTAAGAGAATTTAAAATAAAGTCTACTGAAAGAAAAAAGGAATAACCTAGAATAAAAACTTTGAAAGCAGAAGATGAATCCGCGTCCTGGTCAGAGGAGCTAATTGTGGAAGAGTAGCTTACACAAAAGGACTTTGTGAAAGTAATATAGAAACATAGCATTGTAGCAGCTTCCTAAAACATATAAAAGGTATTTAAAAGATTTGACCATATAATGTGGGAGATAATACTCCAACTAAACAGTATATCTCATCAAATAAAACACTCAGTTTTATGTCTCCCACAACACTGGTTGGTAGGCAAGCCAGTGGTATATATTGTTAATTGATGTGGGGAGACCTAGTTTATTATAAGTGTTGGTATACCTAGAAAAGTGGCCTGAATGGTATAAGAGTGATGGCTAAATAAGTCATGATGAGTGATTCAATATGGAATATGTCTTAATGATATTTACATTAGGCTATGCTTTTAGGATCCAGCTCTGACTTTTCTCTGGGATATAATGTGATGAAGTTTATGCCTAAAATTCCCAACATGACACAAAGTTGCTTTTGACCAGAGTTTTATCAAATCAATAGAAAGCATAAGATATTATCATATTAATTTCCAAATATTACAGGCTATTGGCAATGCTATTGGCTACCCTTCACAATTTCACAATAACATCTTAATGCCAAAGATTCCATAGTTGAAAATATAGCATTAAAGATCTTTCAGCCCACAGGCAGACAATGTGGAGACAGTAATAGAATATTACTCAGCCATAAATAGAATGCTTCCCCGAAGACTCAGGCTTCTATACAAAGCAGAAAAATAAATGTTATAAGAGCTAGATATGATAGATGACTACAATGAAAAAGCATATTCCAGAAAAAATTAGATTTTGTGCACCTGATAACTCCCAGAGATTTTACCATCATGCACAATATACACACAAATATAAGACAGTCTAAATATTAGCATGAAGTTTTTGAAAAAAAAATTATTTGGGTGTTTGTACCCTATCTGAGATTATATAATTCATAAATAAATCAATAAAGATGGAAGCACCATGGGGTGGGTGGATCATGAAGCATGGCCATGAAAGCCAACATGTTGGAGTAGGACAAGTCCATGTGGAACATGTCACATGATATCTTGGATTAATTGGCAGGGAAGTAGACAAAAATGGCATAGAGGTTTGATATGTGCTCATTTCTATTGCTATATGACTTATAATTATAAAGGATTTATATCTTTTATTTGGGAACTAATTTACCTAAGGTGGAATTGAAACCTCAAGTATTTTTCCAACATATACTATAGAAATTGAACACAGAGTCCCACCACTGAACAAAAAGCTATTTGTGGTTGATACCTGCTAAGGAAGGGATAGTAATTTGTTTTCTCCAATGCTGTGACAATCAGTACATCACATGACATGAGCAGTAGTTGACCAGTATCAATTTGATTTCACATTTTTTGTTTCTTTGTTTGTATTTTTCTATGTGTTTCCTTTTTGTTACAGTTTGGTGGTTTTATTTATTTATTTATTTCTATTTGACTTTTCACATTTTTTTTCCTTTGAGGAGGATCTAGAAGGAATAGGGAGAGAGAAAAGAATATGATCAAATTATAATGCACCAGAATTCAATTATTAAATAAAATACTCTCTATATTAAAATGAACTCTTTGAAGAGATAAACTGAAGTGTTAATGGCTAGGAGTCCTCCGAAAACTTCTGCATTGTTGTACATCTTGTTTATCACTTGCATTTCACATATAGAATCGGATTGCTGAGTACCTCTGCAGTATAATGTCAGGTGGGTCTAGTGATGGAGTAGGGAACTGTGACAGTAAGTATCACAAGACTCACTGAGGAAGGATCGAGGCTTTACTTTGAGACATCCAGATTACACTGTTACCATGGTCACTGTACATAGTCTCAAGTGTTTACAGGAATCAGTCTGGGGTAAATTGTAAGTCTGGAAACAATTGTTAATTAGGGTTCTAAGCTTTAAAATCATTTATGTATATTTCGTGTTGTTATTGCTAGTTTGTATGTGGGCTGGGGGTGGGGGGGGCAGTGAGCTGTTGTGACAGCCTGGGTCCAGTAAAGCTGCCACCTTAGAACCCCGGAGCACCCACTGAGCAGAGTAAATTTGTTCACAAGGAATGGTAGGCATTCGGCGATAGCTCCTGGACAGCTCAGATTTCAGCCCAAACCCCTCACAGCTGCCCCTGCAGGAGATGTGTGCTCTATCAGGCAGACAATGCCTCAAGATCCCAGCATTCTAGCTGGACCCTACACCCAGTCATCTGACTACAAGCCACACAATGAAAGGGGCGGTTTGCCCCCTCCTCTCTCTCTTGCTCTTTTACTCTTCCTTTCTTCTCTGCTCTCCCTCTCTTCCTCTCTCTCTCTTCTCTTGCTCTTTTTTTCCTCTCTTGCTTTCCTCTCCTCTCTCTTTCCTTCTCCTTTCCTTCTTTCTACTTAACCAGTATTTTCTTCTTCCGACAATAAAATAACTCATTAATACATTGCCTCCTTTTTAACTCACACGCCATGCAGCAACAGGTCAGCACCGGGGAGAGAGAGAGACTCAGGCCTCAGCAGCAGGCCCCCGCCTTTGGTACAACATGTGTGCATGTGTGCTTATGCATTTGTGTATATGTATTTGTACTGGCACGCAGTAAAAGTCACGTGTAGAGTTGAGAAGGCTACTTGGAAGAATTGTTTCTTTCCTTTTAGCCTGTGAAGCTTGGAGACTGAATTCAGAATACCAGTCATGGCAGTGAAATCCTTGCCTACCAAGCTTTATTTCTATACCACAACTTTTGAAATTTTAAATGAAATTAGGGCTAATAAAATTATGAATACAATTGAATCCAAATCTATGTGGCATGTAGACCTGGTGAGATATCATGGATATTTCGTGGTTTGTATTTTTAATCCTCAAATGTAATGTTGTTATAGAATGATGAAATTTTCAAGCTACTACTGTTAAAAGAAAACAAAAATTTTGAGTCTGGAGCAATGGTTCAGTGCTTAAGAGAGCTGACTTTTCTTCCTGAAGTTTGAGATTGGTCTCAATACCAACATTTTTGCTTAGAAATGTCTAGAATTCCAGTACCAGGGAATCTGAAATCCCCTTCAGGCATCCATGAGAACCAAACATTCATGTAATGTGCACAGACACACACACACACACACACACACACACTATTAAAATACTTTAAAGTATTCAAAAAATGAAACATTCATAAAGTGGATAAAGTGGCACAGTATGTATTGTCAATTATCCAAAAACAAATTGTATAGATATACATGGATATTCATATCATTAGTATAAAATAAAAAGAAAACAAATGAAAAAGAAGAACCTCATAGTCTGAAGAAGAAATAGAATTATTATATGTTGCCTTAGTGCAATTATTAAAAATGCAATATATATTATTTCTTCGATATATATTGACAACAACTTCAAATATAAAGATATTACATAAAACTAGAAATTATTTAATTGATTAACACATGCAATTTTCTAAAAACTGTTTTATTCTAATTGTTTTAATTACATATAAAAATGGCATATTTAAGCCAATGTATATGGATATATAATGTAGTTGTGGTGAATGGAAAATTTGCCTGTTTATAAATGTTAAGCAAACAAAGTTTTCATCCTGAAATCTTGATTTAGAATTAAAATCTTAAAGGAAATAGTCCAAGGACATTCTATTTAGTTGAAAATAGATTTACAAGAATAAGTAGCTTATATTACTTACTATAAATAATGGTTTTATTAAAATGTGTACCCATTTTAAACAATTTAGTTAGTAGAAATTCTTTTTTTCTAAATTTCAATTTGAAGTCTAATATTTATGCACATTTATTGAGTTAATTTAAATGATTATTACCTTGCCAATGTACAGCATATTAAGTTAAAATTCCAACAATTAGATGTGTGTATGAACTGTACATTATACTCATTTCTTCCACTAGGAAATTCATCAACATATCCAAACTATTCCCCACAGTTTCTGGAGAGGACAAATTATTCTAGATCATACCATTCTATATAAAGGCCTTGTTTATACATTCATTTTATTAATTTTCTTAAATAATCAAGTAGTTCTAATTAGAAAAAAGCAAAACAATTCTATTATTAAAAAAAGCAGTCTTTGCCATTTTACTTTCAGAGCAATGGTGATTGAAGTCAATCTGTATTCATGTTCATCTCTGTTGCCTTTTTCAGAGACAAGGATATTACAATACAGCATAAGATCCATGAACCCTTCACATTTACATTAAAGGACATAGTCATAGTGCCTTTATTTATGTACTGCTACATTCACCACAAACCTAGCTTGTAATATGTCAAGAGACTCATGAGAAGTGTCCTTGAACTTCTCTAAACAGGGCCCATTGGCATCCAAAATGGTGTTGTCCACATTAAAATGTAAATGAGCTCTCTGTAACTACAAACCAAGATCATTTTACAAAGGTGTTTAAATATAACAAGACCTTAAAACTCATCCTTCGGGATATCCCATGTACTAGAGTTGCTGAATCATATCCAGGATAATGCTTTCTCTATACTTGCTTTTATGGCTCTTGTGTGATATTCCTTGCACTCAATAAACTATTCTGCTAAATCACATAACAGGACTTTCTTACTTAAATTTCCAGTTGCAGTGATAAAACATCACAACCAAAAAGCAAGTTGGGGGTGGGGGAGCTATCCAGCTTTTACTTCCACAACATTGTGTGTCATTGAAGAAAATCAGGAAGGGAACTCAAACCAAGGAGGATGTGGAAGGCAGGAGCTGAGGCAGAGGGCATTGAGGGGCTGCTGCCTACTGGCTTGCTACCCCTGACTCGCTTAGCATGCTTTCTTATAGAACCAGGGACCAGCAAGGCAAAGGCAAGAACAATAAACCAAGGACAGCACCACCTACAATGACCTGGGGCCTTTCCTGTGACACTAATTTAGAAAGTTCCTTAAATCCAGATCTCATGAAGACATTTCCTCAACTGAGGCTTCCTGCTCTCTGATGTCTCTAGCTTGTATCAAGGTGACACAAAAACATTCAGTACAAGTACATTGAATCAAAATCCAATACATATTTCTTTTAGTTTCATAAAAGAATAGAAGTATATTTTACTGATGTTTGTCTGATATTTGATGAAATGTTTAAATAATCATAATAGTGATGTAGAAAATAGATATTAAATACAATTGAACAATTTACACTTATGAACATGGTTACTCTGTGGTGTTTACATCTTTCTAAAAGCAGAATTCTCTCCTCCTCACATTATTAATATATTGTCTCTGACTCATATTCTGTGGTCAAAATAATTGGGTCTTATGTACATCATTCCCTATTATCACAAACTACAGTATCTCCTGCTAATGCATTTTCTACTGTGTTCCTATAATGAATGATACATAAAATGCTTCCTAATCTTTTATGTCAGATCCTCTACAAGAATGGTAAATGGAAAAATAGCCTTCTTCAAATGAGATGTCTTTTCCAATAAATATGAGGAAAAATAATTTTCAGAGTTGGGTTAAATTATTTTCAATGACAATAAGCAAATGTTATGTCATTTTATTCTTTATAAATCTTGAATAAGAAAAATAAAACAGATGATGCCAAGATAAAATAAGAAAGATTGACTCTCTCTTGATATATCTCACTTAGCACAATCAAACTTTTCTGTATTTCCTTGCTTTGTAAATGCCAGGGAAGAAAAAAATACCAACAAACTACCTTAAGGTTCTGAATGCATCAACTTCTGTTTGTGAAAACCATAGTTTTTGAAAAGATATTCAGAAATGAAAGCCGAAACAAAAAAGCAAAGAAATGCCACTTTTATTAAGATTTCCATAATATATACTTTCAGACAATATTACAGATATATTTAGTTCTGTTGATGCTGTAAATCCTGCATTCAAAAAATTAATTGAAATGTATAAAATGTGTTTTCAATGAATCATGAAGTACTGTGTAAACTTAAATGTTCTCCATCTAATAAGCTGCCTCTGTGTCTGTATATATATTTTCTTCCTTTGTTTCAATAGTTTCCTGGAAGGTTTTAAAGAAAAAGTGAGTCAGGCATTGTTTCCTAGACCATTTGATAATAAAGTGCGTGTAGAAGGAGAGTGATCAAAACTATGGAGATGGGAAGATTTAAATGTTTACAATTTTCGGGTTAGCATAACACTGATATTGAGTTCCTTCTTTTACTAAACTTTGGCCATTTTTTCCAATTACTGTTTTAAATATAAACCCTACTGCTGTGTTCCTAGACCACAAATATGGTAACAGTGTACAACTCGTACTAATCAAAACTCCCTTTGAGAATCAGACATCCTGTCCTAATGTTGGCCACTATCCTTTCTCCCCTGGCCCTGCATCATACTGTCCCATGGTAAATGACCTTTGAGTAAAGTCCCCCTTCCTTGGTGATTCCTAAAGCTTTAAATAGTTTCTATGGAACTATTAAAAATAGTTTTGACTATAATATAACATTTTCCTTCTCAAAATATTTACTTAATATTACTTTCCTTCAAATTCTGAAGACTGATATATACTTGAGGTTTAATATATATCTATGTTTATACATA
This sequence comes from Hylomyscus alleni, assembly GCA_019843855.1. Taxonomy (NCBI): domain Eukaryota; kingdom Metazoa; phylum Chordata; class Mammalia; order Rodentia; family Muridae; genus Hylomyscus; species Hylomyscus alleni. The sequence goes on along the minus strand of JADRCC010159753.1, from coordinate 4,685 downwards.
GATATGGATATAATATATATTTGTGTGTATATATACATATGCCACTACCTAGTGATAATCAAAGATAAAGAGACTGTAAATCTAAGATTGACAGAAAGACAAAGTTCACAGGAGTCTACCCAAGAGATCTGGAGAGAGAAAGAAGTTATAGAAAGTAATATAATCATATTTAAATTAATAGGGTATAAAGTAAATACTGATAAACATGTAAGAGTAATTAAAAAATAAAAATTAAATATATTCATGAATGCATCATATATTTCTTGTATTAATTATATAAAGACTAGCATAGCGTTTGGAAAAGCTTTCTTTGAGATACTGGAAAATTGGTGCATTATTTGTTATATTTTGAAGGATCGGGAGAAGAAACATAAGGAAGTAGATATTACAACCCTCACAGATATGATTTAAACTATCATCTCCAATAAAAATATCTCTAACCCCAAAGGTTCCACATTTTTCTAAGATAGCACTAAAGAGCAAATGTTCTAAACCACAGCTTTGTTGAGTATCTGGAATCAACGAATGTTCTTTAGACTTGTACTTATCTCTTAACTGATATCAGTGCCCCTCTAATTTTAGGAGTATTAATGAGAGATACGATTGTTAGAAATGGTATCAAAACATCTAGGACAAGTATGAGAATGAGATAGTTAATGTAACTTATTTTTTCATAATTTGAGAGTGATCGCAAATATGTCAATCATATCAGAAATCTCCTGTTAAGGCAGAACTGTGATAACATTACATATCTCCAAAAGGAGAAGACGGATTACAAACATCACTGTTTTGAAATGACTCTCCGTGTATATCCTAGCTTATTCCCCAGACTTTTTCCTGCTTTTTTTTCTATCAGTTCAGTACCTTGGCAGATCTATGTTTATCTCAGTGGGAGCCTGACAATGTTCCTAATTGATTCTTTTTTTTTCTTTTATTGGCTATTTTATTTCATTTTATTAAGGATGTTTTTGTTTTTTAATTTTTCTTTTAGATTTTTTTCTTTTATTGGATATCTTATCTATCCACATTTAAAATGTTTTCCCCTTCAATTCTCCCACCCCCAGAAACCCTCCAACCCATCTTCACACACATACCCCTGCCTCCACAAGGGTGCACCCCACCCATCCATCTACCAACTACTGCCTCCCTACCCTCTCACTCCCCCACACTGGGCATCAAGCATTCACAGGACCAAGAGCCTCACATCCCACTGATGCCCTACAAGGCCACCACATATACAGCTGGAGCCATGAGTCCCTCCATGTGCACTCCTTGGCTAGTTGCCAGGACCCTGGGAGCTCTGCTTGTTTGATACTGCTGTTCTTCCCATGGAGCTACAAAACCCTTTAGCTCTCCTAGTCTCCTCTCCAACCCCCCTACTGGGGACCCATTGATTAGTCCAATGGTTGGCCATGAACATCCTCCTCTGCACATGTCAGGCACTAACAGATCCTCGCAGGAGTCAGCCACATCAGGCTCCTGTTAGCATGCACATCTAAGTGTCTCAACAGTGTCTGTGCTTGGTGACTGCACATGGGATGGATCCCCAGGTGGGATAGTCTCTGGATGGCCTTTCCTTCAGTCTCCGATCTAAATTTTTTTCTCTGTATTAGCTCCTGTGAGTATTTTGTTATCCCTTCTAAGAAGAACTGAAGGATTCACACTTTAGTCTTCCTTCTTGAGCTTCATGTATTCTTTGAATTGTATCTTGGATATGCTGAGCTTTTGGGCTAATAAACACTTATCGTTGAGTGCATATCATGTGTGTTCTTTTGTGATTGGGTTACCTCACTCAGGATATTTTCTAGTTCCATCCCTTTGCCTAAGAATTTCATGGATTCATTGTTTTTAATAGACAGCAGATGCTGGCAAATATGTGATAAAAGAGGAATACTCTTACATTTTTGGTGGGATTGCAAGATAGTACAACAACTCTGGAAATCAGTCTGATGGTTCCTCAGAAAATTGGACATAATATTACCTGAGGACCCAGCTATACCACTCCTGGACTTATATACAAAAGATGCTCCAACACATACCAAGGAAATATGCTCCACTATGTTCATAGCTGCCTTATTTATAATAGACAGAACCTGGAAAGAACCCAGATGTCCTTCAATAGGGGAATGGATACAGAAAATGTGGTACATTTACTTACATTTCAAATATTATCTCCTTTCCAGTTTTCCCTCCAGAATCCCTTATCCTATCCTCCCTCCCCCTGCCTCTATGAGTGTACTCCTCCCAACCCACTCCTGCCTTCCTACCCTGGCATTCCCCTACTATGGCGCATGGAGCCTCCTCAGGACCAAGAGCCGCTCCTTCCCCTTATGTCAAACAAGGTCATCCTTTGATACATATGCGACCAGAGTCATGGGTCCCTCCATGCATACCCTTTGGTTGGTGGTCCTCTCCCTGGAATCTCTGGGGGGTCTGGTCAGTTGACAGTGTTACTCCCCCTATGTGACTGCAAACACACTCAGCTCCTTCAGTCCCTTCTCCAACTGTTCCATTAGGGACCCAGTGCTGAGTCCAGAGGTTGGCTGTAAGCATCTACCTCTATATTTGTCAGGCTCTTACAGAGCCTCTCAGGATTCAACTATATCAGGCTCCTGCCAGCAAGCACTTCCTGGCATCTGCAATAGGGTCCAGGTTTGGTGACTGTATATGGGATGGATTCCTAGGTGGGACAGTTTCTTGATGGCCTTTCCTTCAGTATCTGCCCCATATTTTATTTCCATATTTCCTCCTGTGGTTTATTTTGTTATCCCTTCTAAGAAGCACTGAAGCATCCACACTTTGATCTTCCTTCCTCTTGAGCTTTCATAAGTTCTTGAGTATTCCAAACTTTTGGGCTAATATCCATTTAAAATCCATGTGTCCTATTTAACTCCAATACCCTAGTAATCATTGTCTACTGGACACTATGAGTTTAGAAACACAGTGAATGAAAGAGCCATTTCTGCGTTTTGTATTTATTAACATACTAATATATTTTACAGTTCTTGACAAGTAATAGATATCATAGAGAACAATGATTGAATATATGCATAAGTGCTACATTTTGTAGTTTTATTCCTTGCAGCCTAAATGTGTAACTCTTCATCTACATTGAATTTCCTTCAACAGTAATATCTGTGTAAATCAAGGAATCTGTATTCATTTTATATGCCCAACATTTGTCCTCAGCTACTGCTGAGTGAGTATTCAGTGTGTAGTCTTCTAATTTCCTACTTCATTTAATGTTTAGGACATTGTTTAACCAGACAGCACAGAAATGAATTATGTCTAAGTTCAAAGATTACCTATGATCCCTTTGTTTTTCTCCTTATGGGGAATGACAGTATTGTAATTCCTCATGTGACTATTTTTTTACTTTCAATACATTCTTTAGGGAAACAATCTTTTGTATCTTGTATACTCCTCTTATATATTTCTTTACTCATGTATATGTTGTTACTTCATTTTTATTTTATTTTGTTCACAGTTACTTGTTTTATTGACAGTTCTATGTTTCAGCACCTTTAAATTACCAATGGAATACAGCAGGGAATAGTGAAATGTGTCCCATAATTCCTAGCATTCAGTAAGCACCCCCAAAATGTCCCCATTCTCTTTCTTTCTTTCCTCAATGTTTGCTACTCCAACAACTCACCTTCAAAGAGTTTTTCAGTTTTGATTCTCCACTTTTCCACCTAAATATGGAAACTGACTGCTTCTTCCTTCATGTGCATGCCCATTTCTTAAAGTATAATTTGGTACAATAAAAAGTTATGAGACATTAGTAGAACTAAATTAGGTAGTCATGAGAGGCAAAATGAATTTTATCATGAATATAGTAATAAGCTATATATTGATCTTAAAAAATAAGGGTAGCAAGATCCATTTTTGAGCAGGAAGGCAATTTTACAAGGATTTGAAAGTCAAAGACATACACATTCACAACACTTTCAATTATTATAATTCATAGGATATTTCTGCACATGGATCACTTAGCCGATGAAAAGATTCAGTTTACTTCAACAGCTTCAGAATCTGTATTTTCAATTATTATCCACAATATTATTTGTATCCTTGTGGTTTTTATTTATATCCAACTCTTTTCATCTTCATCCACGTAATTTATTAATGTAACTTTATGGCAACCCCACAAAATGATCTAACTCACATTAGAGTTGTATAGAGTTCCCCAAATGCTTATGGGAACACGATAGATGATGAAGAGTAGGGTTTATTTGAAAGTAAAAGGTCATTATAAGTGCATCTATATGGACACATTTTGCTCCAAGACTCTTAATGGACTTTTATCTCATTCTTTCTTTCCTGGCTACCTGATATAAGCAGCAGTACTCAAAGCATGCCTTACCCCAAAACTAAGAGCCATCAAATCCAGAAGCCAAAGAAAATCTCTTTTCCTTTCAACTTGCTTTCTTAGGAAATCTCTTCTAGAAACAAATAGCTCAAAACCATAGTCATAGAAAAACAACACTTAGAAAGCTCTATTTTGGGCTAGAGAGATGGCTCAGTGGTTAAGAGCATCGACTGTTCTTCTGAAGGTCCTGAGTTCAAATCCCAGTAACCACATGGTAGCTCACAAAATCTGTAATGAGATCTGATGCCCTATTCTGGAGAGTCTGAAGACAGCTACATTGTATACATATAATAAATAAAGTTTTTTTTTTTTT
>JADRCC010159750.1:0-15286 GCA_019843855.1 Hylomyscus alleni | reverse complement strand
CAGTAGATAGCAGTATTTAGAATCTTCTGAAGATATTCTGTGTTCCTGGCATGAAGAAACACATCATGAAATATGTAGGAAAACATACAAGGTCAAGATGCCTCATATTACTGAAAAATATGGTCAAATGTAAAAATAGGAAAGTGACCAAAAGTGGGGGAATTCATAAAAGAGAATTAAATAATAAGGGAATCCTAAATATCAGAAGCAACTTCCTTTGAGCCTCATAAATCAGGGAGATTTGAATAACTTTGATACAGTTACAATGGTAAATGGCCCCCATAGGCTTACTGCACAAAGTATGTCTTAATTGACTACTTTTGTGTAAAACTAAGATATCTTCTCAAAAAATAAAAACAAAACTAACTAAATAAACAAAAAAGAAAACAAAAAAGAAGGATGGCTCCTTAGGCATGACAGCAGTTTATCTTCCTGTCCTCACATTCCTGCATACACATGTGTCAACATACTCCCTAACATGCCACTACACACTCACAAACAAATACACACACTAGAGAGAGAGAGAAAGAGAGAGTGAGACAGAGACAGAGAGGGATAGAGAGAGAGACAGAGAGAGAGATAGAGAGAGATAGAGAAAGAGAGAGAGAGAAGAGACTGGGAGAGATAGATACAAAAATGAAAATTAATGACTACAGACTACATAATTATACCAGAGAATTGTTATGGAGAAAAGAATAATGTATCAGGAATTTGGAGCTTGTCCTGGATGGATTCAAATGGCAAGGAGAAAAACTAATTGTTGGAGTGTCACATGGAGGTTTAGAACAGTTTTTTCCTTTGCAGTCAGTCTTGTAGCAGTAGCAGGATTACTCAGAAAATGCTGTAGAGCTTTGTTGTCTTCAAATCCCAAGTATTCCTAACATTTCCCAAGTTTGCATTGGTTTGCTATGTGAGAGGCTTACTTCCTGGCTGCCACATCATGGCCACATGGGTCAGCAATGTATTTCTATTATTGTATCCCTTCTGCCATCATTACAGAATTTCTGGATGAAAGAGAGGTAAACACATATGGTTGGTTAATTAAGCTCCTTGAGCCACAAACTGAATTTTTGTAGAGTTAGGGTTACTCTTTTCTCAATATATTACTTTAGCATTTCAGATTTTAATAATTTCCTGTTTTTTAAGTCTCCATCAATATGATGTATTGCTATGTGTTTTCTTACGGCATCCCTACCTTCTAAAAAACCTGCATTCCTCATGAAATAACAGAGGTGTTTTGTAAATGTATCTGTCCATAATCTTACTTTTCCTTTGTGTACCACGATGTAACTCAGACAAACATTAGAGATTTCAGTCATCACAGGATCTCATATCAGTAGAGAGTCAATCAAGGACACGAGTAAAACCTAACAAGGGTAATATATAAATTGCTCTTTTTTCTTTGTGTGTGTGTACATGTGTGTGTGTATGTGTTTGTGTGTGCACATACATATGTGTGTATGTGTATGTGTATTCATGTTTGAATACAGGCTTTCTTTTAACCATGTGTCATGGTGCACATGCAGTTTTAAAGGAGAACTTCATTTGAAAGAAGGAAACATAAATGTTTGGTCAAGCTTGTCTTCCATCCTGTTTAAGACAGGGTCCCATCACTGTTCATCACTGTATATGCCATAATCAATGGCCCACAAGCTTCCAAGGATATTCTGGTTTGGGTCTCATCTCCATTCAGGAGCACTTACATCACAGATGTGTGATACTGTGTCCAGGTTTAATTGTTTGAGGCATCTGGACTCAGTTTTCCAAGCTTGTACAGAGTGCTTCAGCTATTGAGACATCACCTTCATTCTGCTATTTTAAACAAGTCTGAAACATTATAAACAATACAGGTGTATGGTGAAAAAATGGCTTTGTGTAGAGATTAGTGCCATCTCTGCCTCTAGAAAATACTGTGGAAAGCAGGGACATCTGTCCTTTTATAGTCTGAAAGTCTGATGAATTCCACAAATTTGGCAGGCAGAAGAAAACAACCTAGAGTCTGGTAAGAAAGCTAAGGGAATAAAGTGAACTCTGTACAGTCATGCAGAACTGTGATCTGATCAACAGCACCCATGTAAAAAAATAAGCCTAAGTGTGTAGTTATGGCATTGTGGAGGTAGAAGCAGAGGAATTTCCAGATTTCACTTACCAGGCAGTTTAGACAATCAGTGTGCTACAGGTTCAGTGAGAAACCATATTTCAAATAAAAAACAGATATGGAAGGTGGAAGAAGAAGGCATCATACCTGATTTTGACCTCTGGCCTCCACATGACACCTGATACACATGGGTTCACCTATATATAAACACAAGTAGAACAACTCAAAATATTTTTTTCTTATTACTAGCTGAAGCCTAGCTGAAGTGGACTGAAGGAACAGAGCAGAGTCCAGATAGTTAGATGATATTTATTCACACTTGTTAGCGTATGTGCACCATCATACAAGATATGTAGAAAATCTTAGAAGGGTGGAGTCGAGAGCATCCAAATAATGTTTATAGTAAAAATTTGGTCCTTATGATGATTCATCATGACTATAAACTTGATGGGACTTTGAGTTACCATGGAAACAAAGCTCTGGTTACAGCTGTGAGGCTTCCATGTGTACTAATCATGATGAATTGTAAATCCTGGAATTGTGAGGTCTTAGTCACAAGGATGTGAAAGGTAACCAAAACAATACACTAAAATTTTTAAGGAACATTTAATACCATTCACATCAATAGAGATAAATATTATTCTCATAAAATTTGGTAGAACACCAAAAGACTCTTAAATTCTTCTGATTTCTCTTGTCTTTCTTCTTCAGGTTCCCATTTTCTCTCAGTTTTCTATGAGGACTTGAAGCAGTATGACACTTCCAATTCTAATCTGAGCAAATACTAACACCATATATTACCCCAAAGAAACATCTATCATTTTTTTCCTGAATGCATATGTGAAGGTGGAGTGAACCCATATGCACATGTATGTTTACTTATGTGTAGGTGAACTGTGTGCATGGCAGAGAGTCACCTGGGCAAGGAAGCTTATAATATCTAGTCTCTTTATCAATAATGCTCTACCTATTCACTTAGGCTGAATTTTTCACCAAATGTATAACTTGCTCCCACTTATCTCCATTCCAGAGATGATTGGAAGTGGATCACTTCACCTGTATAGCTTCTATATGGGTGCTGGATCTGTAATCCTTGGTTCCTGTGTTTATATCCAATGTATAAAGAAGTTTCTGGTGTTTTCTCATAACAACAGAGAGCAGACATTAATAATCCCTAGCAAATGCTGGATACAGTTGCAGCAGCAATCCCCTGCATCACTGCCTTCATGGGTATAAAAGGCTGAAATTAAATAAGGATTGAAGCTCAAAATGTAAGCTGAATGGGATAGTATAACACTGCTCATCTGAAATAGTAATGAAATTCTAGGAAACTGGAAACTGTACAATATTAGTACAGAAAAATCTGAAGAAATGAGGATTAAATAAAAATGATGTGGGAAGTCTAGTCTAGAAATAAAAATAAAAACAAATAGAATGTTCCTAGTTAGGAGACAAATGATTTCTGAAATGTATAATTAAATATAATGATACACAAAGTACCAAGCAGTTGATGAAACTTATACTATGTTCATGGGTAGCATGTTTTATGTCCTCCACAGGACATAAAGACTGATCATAAAATCACTTATAATAAGACAACTTGATGAGACCAAAACAGCAAAAGAGAAATGAAATGCCTCAAAACATCTCAGAAAATGAAACTGAAGAGATGGCTCAGTGGATAAGATCACTTGAAACATAAGTTTAGAGACAAGAATCCAAATTGCCAGCACCTACATAGTACTTGGAGTATGGTGACACATATTTGTAACCTCAATAATGGTAGACTTAAACAGGCCGATCCTGAAAACCTGTTGCCTAGTCATTCCAATGAAGCCTGAAGTCTTCAAATTCAGAGAAAAACACAGTATCAAGAGAAAAGGTTGAGTGGAGTAGTCAGAAACACGATGACTTCCTCTTCTATTCCTAGTAAGGCGATAAATGATTTCTGTAAATGTATAATTAAATATAATGATATACAAAGTACCAAGCAGTTGATGAAACTTATACTATGCCCATGTGTGGTATTTTTTATGTCCTCCACAGTAAACTGGTCATAAAATCATTTATAATAAGACAACTCGATGAACCCAAAACAGCAAAAGAGAAATAAAATGTTTCAAAACATCTCAGAAAATGAAACTGAAGAGATGACTCATGAGCATCAATTCACATCTACCAAACATAGATGTTCATACCATAAACATATACATACAAAATAAATAATTCTTGAACATATATACTAGTAATTAAACTATTCTGAAATATCTACCCAATGCATTGCTTTCATAAAAATATGAGGGGCTATCTTTGAGTAAGTTAATATTTTCTTTTTTTCCCTAATGAGCCATTCCTGTGAGCTTCTATAGTGATGAAAATGGACACTTTGGAACATTTCTAAAAGCATAATTGCTTGTGGTTGCAAATGGTAAGGTTTTTTCCAAGGTTCCACTGAAGAATTATGGTCATTAGGGCTGAATTTTCAATATATCTCCCTTATAGTTGTGTTATATAATTTCAGACTAATATTATGAATAGAGATTAATTTCCTAAATAGTGTCCATGAAAAAATCAATAGATATTAAGGGCAAGACACTTGGTAAAGATTAAACAAATAGCCTAAATTCAAGTGTAACCATGAAAACAGGTCTATATCAGTACTAAATCTATATTTTAAATAGCTTTCTGTATGATTAGGATTCTCTCTCTTTGTGTGGGGGGGTGTATGTACGAGTATACGTGTGTGTGAGTGTGTATGTGTGTACATGAGCACATATGGAAGTCAGAAATGAAAATTGGTGGTCTATCCTCAGGAGCTATTTGCCTTGTTTCTCAATATATGGTCTCTCATTAGGATGAAACTCACCAAGTAGGTTATCTCACTGTCCAGTGAGCCATAGAGTTCTTCCTGTCTCTGCCTCTACTTCTTCAGCATTGGTTCAAAAAGTGGGCACTGCCATGCCCAAATTTTATGTGGATTCTGTAGATGCTACTCAGCTCTTCATGCTTGCATGGCAAATGTGAGCCATCTGCTCTGCCCTCTGGCACTGATGAATTAAAATCCTGTATCCTTTCTAGATTCCACAGTGCACAGCATTGTATTTTTAAGGGCGAATTTCTACAGATGTGATTACTCATGGGTGACGGCTTCTCTTTTATGACGATTGTATATGGAACTGCCAAGCCAACAGGTGGGAATACTGAGCTTGTACCCATTTCAAGTAAAGTAAGTATAGAAAAACCCTCAACAGCTTCTATGGGCACTTTCATTACTGTGATTGATATCCGAAAGAAACAACTTAGAAGAGGAAAGTTTGATCTTGGAAGATGGCTCAGAAGGTAAAGCATTTACTGTGAAAGCATAAGATCAGAGTATAGGTCACAAGAAAGACATGAAAATCTGGGCAGGTGTGATGGCCACCTGTACTCCCAGTACTTGGAAAGCAGAGACAAGAGTTCTCTGGAACAAGCTGTCCAGGCATATTAGCAAAATGGTAAGAATGGCATTCAGTGACATATGTTGACTCTCTCTATAAAGTACAGAGCAGTCAAGGAATACATCAACTCTGTGCGTCCATGGACATATGCATATATGTGTCCATGCATATACATACAAACATACATGGATGAATACCATATATATCTATATATATAGAGAGAGAGACCCACTGAAAGAGTAGAAGGAGAAAAGTCTTGTTTTGCCTCATGGTTTCAGAGATTGCAGTTCAAAGTCACCTGCCCATGTTGTGCCTGGACCTGTGGTGAGCGAGAACATCTTTGCAAAATAGCATTGCACTACAGTGTCCTTTGTCTCATGCCAACGGGATTGAAAAAAAGGGAAGGGATGGTCTGGGAAAAGACTTATCAAGCCTGGGCATAGCCCCAGTGACCTCCTACCTTCATAGATGCCTCACCTGAAAACAATGACTTTAAAGTATGAATCTATAAAAGGTTATTACAATATTTTATTACACTAATATGTGAATGTGTGTGTGTATATGTATTTATGTATGTATATGTATGGACTCACATGTACATGGGGACCATTACATGTGAGAGGCAATTGTCATCTTTCACCACAGATTGAAATTGGTTTTTCATGTTAGACAAAGTGAAGTGACTACTAGCCTTTATCCACTGATCTACCTCACTAGACTGACAAATACTATATATAGTCCTGGAATTCCCCCTTTTAATTTCCTGATATTACCAAACATTATTATTTTGTAAAATGGAGGTCCAAGTAAATAAATTAATAAATCCAGCAATTGCCATGATATGAGCTCTGATCACAATTTTCATGTTGACGTAGTTCTTGGAGAAAGCAAAACTCCAAGTAGAAAGCATGAAAGGTGGTCATTGTTTAGAGAATAGCTGTACAGGGCTTTAGAGTACTAGCATTAAATATATTCCTCTACTTTTCTTTAGTTGGAGTCCTTTTTATATCTTTATACTTTAAACCTTTCTGGACTTAAAAAGCATAGAATGTCATTTCAGTTATTCCAAAAGATTAAGTGGCATATGCAATAGTTCAGCAAGTAAAGGCACTTGCAGCATGTGGATCTGAGAAACAGAAGAAGTACAATTTATGTACTTCTGCAGAGATCAGCAGTAACTCATGAGATGGGATGAGTGGAAGACCTTGTAGTAGCCAAAATAAAGAAGAAAAAATAAGAAGGATGCCAAAACTTAGAAATCTGTAGGAGATCCTTTGGATGGTTCTGGCACTGAAGTAGCTTCAGATACAACAGTATAAGTGAGAAAAAAGACCATGTCTGAATTGTTCAAAAGTTTCATAGTTACTGTGATAAAATGTTCTAACAATAGCAACTTAAGGAAGGAAACAATTATTTTGGATGATTGTTTAAAGTCCCAGTCAATTATGGTACAAAACTCTCAGTGGCAGGAACATAAAGTATCTGATAAAATTACAACCACAAGAGGCAGAGAGAGAGATGAATTAGCTCATTTTTTTTCAGTTTTGTTCCATCTAAGATCCCACTTCATTGAATGGTTTCACAAGCATTGATGGTGGGCCTATCTATCTTGCTTAACTCAGTCCAGAAGTCTGATCACAGGCACACTTGGAGATTCATTTGATTTGTTTCCAAGGTCACTCTAGACACTGCCATGTTAATATTATTAACAACCATGGGTGTAGATTATTTCCACATTGGTGACCTAGGAAAGCAGTATTTTAATTGTTTGCTATGTTCTGTTTTTTCTGTCTGTGGTTTCACCTTTGGAAAATGATGAATTTCTTAAGAGAAAACTTTGGGTCATGATTTCCCTTATTGCAGCACTTTAGATGGATTAGAGATTTAGAAGGAGCCATACATCTAATCTTTTTTTTTCCTTTATATTAGATATTTCCTTTATTTACATTTCAAATGTTATCCACTTTCCTGGTTTCCTCTCTGAAGACTCCCTAACCCACCCTCCTCCCCCTGCTTGCCAACCCACTCACTACCACTTCCCTGTCCTGGCACTCACACTGTGGCATCGAGCCTTCACAGGACCAAGGGCCTCTCCTCTCATTGATGTCTGACAAGGCCATTCTCTGCTCTGTTTTGATGTATCCCTTTTCATTTTTGATTTTGTTGATTTGTATACTGTCTCTGTGCCCTCTGATTAGTTTATCTATCTTGTTGATTTTCTCAAAGAACCAGCTCCTGTTTTGGTTGATTCTTTGTATAGTTCTTTTTGTTTCTACTCGGTTGATTTCAGCCATGAGTTTGATTATATCCTAGAGTCTACTCATCTTGGGGGTATTTGCTTCTTTTACTTCTAAAGCTTTCAGTTGTGCTGGCAAACTGCTAATGTATGCTCTCTCCAGTTTCTTTTTCGAGGTACTCAAAGCTATGAGTTTTTTTGTTAGCACTGTTTTCATTGTGTCTCATAAATTTGGATATGTTGTTGTGCCTTCATTTTCATTAATTTCTAAAAAGTTTTCTTTTCTTTTTTTTCTTTTTTTTTTTTTTTGGTTTTTCGAGACAGGGTTTCTCTGTATAGCCTTGGCTGTCCTGGAGCTCACTCTGTAGACCAGGCTGGCCTCAAACTCAGAAATCTGCCTGCTTCTGCCTCCCAAGTGCTGGGATTAAAGGTGTGCACCACCACGCCCGGCAATTTCTTTCTTCATTTCTTCTTTGACCAATTTATCATTGAGTAGAGTGTTGTTCAGCTTCCACATGTATGTGGGCTTTCCATTGTTTTTATTGTTATTGAAGAACAGCCTTAGCCCTTTGTGATCTAATAGGATGCATGCGATTATTTAAGTCTTCTTATATCTGTTCAGGCCTGTATTTTGATCAATTATGTGGTCAATTGTGGAGAACTTATCATGAGGTGCTGAGAAGAAGGAATATTCTTTTGTTCTAGGATATAATGTTCTATAGATACCTGTTAAATCTCTTTGGTTCATAACTTCTGTTAGTTTCACTGTGTCTCTGTTTAGTTTCAATTTCTGTAAATTGATGTGAGTGGGTTGTTTATGTCTCCCACTTTTATTGTGTGAGGGGCAATGTGTGCTTTGAGATTTAGTAAAGTTTCTTTTATAAATAAGGTTGCCCTTGCATTTGAAGCGTAGATATTCAGAATTGAGAGTTTTCCTTTGATGTGTATTAAGTGTTCTTCCTTATCTTTTTTGATAACTCTAGGTTGAAAGTCAATTTTATTTGATATTAGAATGGCTACTCCCTCTTGTTTCTTGGGACCGTTTGCTTGGAAAATTGTTTTCCAGCCTTTTACTCTGAGGTTATGTCTGTTTTTGTTACTGAGGTGGGTTTCCTGTATAGAACAAAATATCGGGTCCTGTTTATGCATCCAGTCTGTAAATCTGTCTTTTTATTAGGGAATTGAGTCCACTGATATTAAGAGATTTTAAGGAAAAGTGATTGTTGCTTCCTGTTAGTTTTGTTGTGAGAGACAGAATTATGTTTTTGTGGCAACCTTGTTTGTGGTTTGATAAAAGATTATTTTCCAGATTTTTGTAGGATGTAGTTTCCCTCCTTGTGTTGGAGTTTTCGATCTATTTTCTCTTGTAGTGCTGATTTTCTGGAAATATATTGTGCAAATTTGGTTTTGTCATGGAATACCTTGTTTTCTCTGTCTATGGTAATTGAGAATTTTGCTGGGTATAGCTGCTTGGGATGGCATTTTTGTTTTTTAAGGTCTGTATGAGATATGCATAGGATCTTCTAGCATTAATAGTCTCTGGTGAGAAGTCTGGTGTAATTCTGATTGGTCTGCCTTTATATGTTACTTGACCTTTTTCCCTCACTGCTTTCAATATTCTTTCTCTGTTTAGTGCTTTTGGTGTTTTGATTGTTATGTGGCAGGAGAAATTGTATTCTGGTCTAATCCATTTGGACTTCTGTAGGCTTCTTGAATGTTCATGGGCATCACTTTCTTTAGGTTAGTGAAGTTTTCTTCTATAATTTTGTTGAAGATATTAACTGGCCCTTTAAGTTGTGTATCTTCACTCTCTTCTATACTTATTATCCTTAGGTTTATTATCTTTAGGTTTAGTCTTTTCATTGTGTCTTAGATTTCCTGGATGTTTTGGATTAGGAGCTTTTTGCATTTTGGATTTTCTTTGACTGTTGTGTCAATGTTTTCTATGGTATATTCTGCCCCTGAGATTCTCTCTTCTATCTCTTGTATTCTGTTGGTGATGCTTGCATTTATGACTCCTGATATCTCCCTTAGGTTTTCTATCTCCAGTGTTGTCTCCCTTTGTGATTTCTTTATTGTTTCTGCTTCCATTCATTATTCTGGGTGGTTTTGTTCAATTCCTTCATGAATTTGGTTGTGTTTTCCTGTAATTCTTTAAGGGATTTTTGTGTTTCCTCTACAAGAGATTCTACCTGTTTATCCATGTTCTCTTGTATTTCTTTAAGAGGGTTATTTATGTCCTGTTGAAGTCCTCTATCATTATATGTGATTTTTAAATCCAAATCTTTCTTTTCCAGTGTGTTTTGGCATTCAGGACTTGCTCATGTGGGAGAACTGAACTCTGATGATGTCAAATAGCCTTGGTTTCGGCTTGTCAGATTCTTGTCCTTGGCTTTCACCATCTGGTTATTTCTGGTGTTAGTTGGACTTGTGTCTCTGGCTGGAGCTTGTCCCTCCTCTGGGCCTGTAACCCTGTGCCAGCACTCATGGGAAACCAGCTCTCTTCTGGTGGGACCTGTGAAGAGAGAGCTACGTAACAGCCCCAGCTCCCAGGTGCAGATGTAGACTGGAAGTATCCTGTCTCAGCAGTTTCACTGTTCCTGTACCCTGCATGCCCCTGGCTGGTCCTGATTTGGATAGTTATTGGAGAGAAGGTGGAGATCTCACCTCTGAGCCCAGGAGTGAGAGCACTCCTGGGAGTCCCAGCTCTTTTCTGGAGGGATATGTGTAGAGAGGGCATCTAATTTTTTTCTGAATATTCTCCAATGAAAAAGAACAAATATATTTTATTCTTATTCAACATTTGTGTTACAAAATGTTATTTAAACAATAACAAAGTTATATTAGATTCCTTATGTTAAAAAGAAATCTGGTAACTATGAGAACCCATACAAACATGTAGTCCAAGCATATGTTCAAGAAGATACTACATGTCTGACAGGTTCTTTCTTGTAGCAAATTGGTCTTTTGTCATTCTTAAACTATAGATCTTTGAAGTGAAAACTGAGTTAGAATTACTGCAAAACAGATGATATCCTTCCATCATTTTCCTTTTTGTGTCCTCTGAAGCAGCCTAATTCTGTTAGTCCTAGATCTTATAGGAATCCAAGTGGCACTGTCCCAATGTCACCCTAGTCTATTCCATCATTCAAGAGATCATATTCAAATTGTTTCCTTTGTCTCTAAGCTCCTACAGATTACTTATATTCCAAGTCTCTTGCTTAAAATTATTTACTAATTAATTTAATTAATGAGTATACTTTAGTATTGTCATAAATGTAGAAATGATCAAACCCTAATTATAGACTATGCAAAAATCTTAGAATACTTAAATCACAGAGTAATAAAGAGGATCAGTACATAAATGTTTGCCAGTTAAGTTCAGATTGCCATTACCCAATAAAAGTTGGTCATGGTAATACACCTATGTAACTTCAGAACTAGGAAAGGAGAGATATGATGAATAATTAGTGCTCACTAGTCAGACAGCCTGGACAAGATATCATCCTTTCAGGTGTGGCAAAAGTCGCAGACTTATATAAGAAGATTCAATGAGGCATTCTGCTTTAAATAATGAAGGTTCAGCAAGAGACAATATGTTAAATAATAAAGTTCAAAGAGAAAACATGCCTTAAGTGACAAATCTTCAATAAGAGATCCTACCTTGAGTAGTAAGTTGGATAACTATCAAGGAAGACATCAGGTATGAATCTCTGACCTCTGCACTCATGTACACAGACTTTTACAAGTACCTCCTTGCATATGCCCTTCCATATATAACATGCTACACAAAAAGAGTGTGGAGAAAGGGGAGGGAGAGAGAGACAGAGACAGAGAGACAGAGAGATAGAGAGACAGAAAAAAAGAGATTATCTGAGCCAAATAATCCTCCAAATTTTTGCTCCTTGCATTTATTTGAAGCCTCTAGTTATTCCAGCCTTGCTAATTCTGACATATGTGAGATTCTTATCTAAATCCATGTAAATTTTGCTCTTAATACTTTGTCTTCCATGTGGTATTTCACAATATGCCTTGGGATGCAGAGTGCTTCATTACCAAATTTTCTCATATTTTTTCCAGCTTTCCATGCTCATTGCAACAGAGAATTCCCTTTAACATATCAGCCACATCAAGTAAAGAACATCCTAAGTAGGCACTTCAGGGAGGAAACTGTCATAATACTGGTAATTGGGGAAATTATACCCTTAAAGGGAGGAAAATATGGGTAAAAGGAGATGCCTGGTCAAAGGTAAAATCTAACAAGTATTATTGCAATTAATGACTATTCTTTGAAGATCTTCATTTAAAATGACCTTGTAGGAGACAGAGTCAAATAAATTTTCTCCTATCTAGAAGGAACCACTGTAATTCAGGGTGATACAGTCTACCTTTCTCCTCCATATGAACCCTTGCTCCCAGTCTGCCTGTTTCAGTTCTCACACTCAGCTTATTCATCATCACCCACACTGGGAAAATGAATATATATACATATATTTGTAAACTCCTTGCTGCAGCATGGTATTTAAAATGGTATAGTTGCTTTCACTCCCTTCTTGTGGATAATTATGTTCTTCAAGGAACAATGGTCATATAGAGAGGTGGAGTATTTATTGACCATCTACAGTATGTTCAATGTTAAAACATACATAAAGTCAGACTCATCCCCATAAGAATCTCTCTCTCTCTCTCTCCTCTAGAGGTAGTAAAGTTATTACTTTTAAATTATATATTATGTTTTCTTGTCTGTAATTCACAATAAATAGTATAATGAAAACATAAGATGTAAAACTAATAGTTTCTCAGTGAGGTAGCTTAACCAGTACAGGCTCTTCCTTAGAAAGCATGAATACTTTCCTTGGAACTGACATAAAAGTGGAAAGAGGGAAGGAACTAACTCCACAGAGTTGTCTCCATTGACCTCATCAAGCACACCAGGTCACAGGCACCTCCCCCCAACATACACATGCTTATGTAATTTTTAGACCTTGCTTTTTTTATTACATTATATGCTGTAAAATCCAGTCAGTCTTCCATACATGGATTGAAATATTTGTAAAAGATTATGTTTATAGTACATATATTATTTTCTTCCTGTTGTTCTTTAAATAAGAAATACAATGTCTACTTATATTGTACTAGGTAGTATAAGTAATTTAAGGAGGATTTAAAGCATAAAAGATACATATGGATCACATATAAACATTTTAACATTTTTAATAGGGCAGGAACATAGACAAAATCCAGTGTCTTCAAGTTGTTCTTGAAAAAATTCTTTGTGGATATAGAGGTCTGACTGTGAATTCTTTAGTGACCTTTTCTATAAACTGGTTATTCTCATTTATTTGACCTTCCTCATCTACCCTCCTTGCAATATTCTCTGCACCTCTTACCCTCTAAGCTTGAGATATAATTATACTTCTATGGTGTATGTTGTCTCCATTCTCCCTCAAGATCTTACTTTTCTTTAATGTGTTTCCTCTCTTTCTTTGTATATGGATATATTGTCCCATATTCTGGCTTTACACTCCTGCCTTAATGTCTAAAGTCACTACAATTTACTAAACTTGGTTATGGCCCATATCTGCTGTAAAATAGTTTTATAAGTCATGTTTCTTAACAAGGAGAAGTAGATAGTTATTCTGGAACAGCCAAGGAGGCAACAGGTGAGCAGAGCCTGAATGAATCCTCCCACACTACAATTGCATTCTTAGTCTCACAGAAATTTAGAGGCTTAGATGTAAAGCCAAAAAATATGAGCAACTCACCAACATGGAAAGTTCTTTAGATTAGAAAAGATTGCAAAAGACATCATAAATTAGTTGAAAGAAAGAGGAATTTTCTAGTGAATGAAGCAATTCATCCAGGGCTTTGCCCCCTGGCAGATTGTATTAATTGATTTGAGAATGCCTGCCTATTGTTGGTGACATAATCTCCTGAGTTGGTATTTTGGTCTACACACAAAAGGAGACAAAGACTGAATATTGGCACTCATTTCTGTGCTTCCTGACTATGCTCTGATAAACATGTTACCAGCTGCCTCATATCTGGGTTGCCATGCCATCTCCAACATGATGAACTGTATCTTTGAACTGTCCATATAAATTAACCCTTCCTTCATTTCTTGAAATGATTTCGTTAGTGTGTTTTATCATAGCTACAAGTAAAAGAGAACTATGTTCTTCAATTGTCTAAGGTTAGGAAGAAGGAACACACTATCATGTAGCTTTGATGTTCTTACCCATGGTACAGTGTAACTCTTCTCTACTTTCTTTGAAATAGCTATCAATTAGATTTTCATTCAGTACTATATTGAACAACAGCCAAGTCTTATTGGAATATGTTCCAGGGATATTAGAAATAATTAGATTTTGTCTTGCAGATGAGGAAACCAGACATGTAATTCAGTAAAAGACAGCACAAGTAGTGAGTGAGAAGACCATGGTGAAATTGGATATTTGGGATGAGAAAAGCTTAATAATTATTACCCTGAGCTCTTTAGACAAGGAATAAAACACTCCAAGCACAAATTAGTATGAATATTAGAGAAAAACATCTGAACTATCTTTAAATAACAACAACAGAGACAGTTCATGGGAGCCTACTTTTAAATCAATGGTCAGCAAACACAGAGAGACTGCGAAATAATATATGTGGTCCTTAATCTAAGACATGTATTGGTCTATATGTTACACTCTAGATTCAGGATAACAAAAATAGTATGTATGTATGTATGTATGTATGTATACATATATGCATATATGTATATATGTATATGTATATCACAAAAGAGTATATATAATATATATAAGTAAATACACAAATTAGTATATATTGTATATACAAAATACATAGCCTATATATACATATTATATATATTACATATATATATATAATAGTATACAGTATTTTTCTTATACTTGATTGAGTCCCAAGTCTTGCTGTAGATATTGCATCCTTTGAACACAGAACTTGAAATAATTGAGCCAAGATTGAACTAGAAGCATCCTTCCTGAGACTAGCTTTATCTGAAACTGTCATGCAAGCACCAAGTAGAAAATTAATCAATAATTCTAACCAGATGTAAACAACAACAATCACCAGCACCGACCAGATATACTAAAGGCTGCAGAAGTATTACTTATATTTTGGAACCAATTAACAGTTGTTTAATTAGACTCAAGGCCTACTCAATAGAAAGGGATTCATGCTGAATGTTACAAACATTTGTCTCTTCATAACTATAATTTTGCTACTATTATTTATCATAAAGTAACTATTTTTCAAGGTAGACATTTGACAAAGTGGTTATGACATACAGATTGAGAACCACTGTTCTTGATGAGAAGTTACAGGTAACTGATAATGGCTTCTGGGAGACGTAGAACTAGTCTTCTTCCAGGACAAGTCTCAGTCTAGGTTATCCAAACCCAACAGCAACACAAAATGGACTCATTGGTCCATTGTTTTGCATTACACACACACACACACACACACACACACACACACACACACACA
>JADRCC010159746.1:0-10292 GCA_019843855.1 Hylomyscus alleni | reverse complement strand
TTTTTTTTTTTGAGGGGAAACTGGGAAAGGAGATATCATATGACATGTTAATAAAGAAAATATCTAATAAATTAACAAACAAATAAATAAATAAACAAGAAAAAAAGCTAAAGGAATTTTATTATCCTATTTACCTTAAATAAAAACAATACATATAAAGTTGATAAAACTCCTACCACTTACTGACTATACCAACATATTTCTTTACTATATTGTAGATCCTATCCTTATATCCACAGATAAGAGTAGCTCCCACTATTTATTAGAGAAACTTCTCTTTATAGCTAATGGAGAATATTAGAGAAAAAACACACCGAATACAATGATCAGTGGAGGCCAGATGCAACAGATGCCTTTATATCACAGTTTACTTGTCTATGTCTTAGGGATAGTAACCAAAGCAGGGACAGAAATATTGTATGAGTGAAATACTTGGAAATGTACTGTTTGTGTCTGTTTTACAAACAGCTATATAAGCACAGCTGGAACAATATAACCCTTTTTTTCTTTTACTTAATTTTTTAAATTAATTTTTTAATTTACATTTAAAATGTTATCCCTTTATTGGTTTAATCTCCAAAAAAAAAAAAAAACTATACCTTCCCCACCTCCCTCTGCTCACCAACCCAGCCACTCCTACTTTCCTGTCCTGTCATTCCCCTACACTGAACCATACAGCCTTCTCAGGATCAAGGGCCTCTCCTCCCATTGATGTTCAACAAGGCCATCCTCTGCTACATATGCAACTGGAGCCATGGGTCCTTCCATGTGTACTCTTTGGTTGGTGGTTTAGTCCCTGGGAGCTCTAGGGGTACTGGTTGGTTCATATTCTTCTTCCTCCTATGAGGCTGCAAGGTTCTTCAGCTCCTTGGGTCTTTTCTCTAGCTCCTGCATTGCGGACCTTGTGCTCAGTCCAGTGGTTGCCTGAGAGAATCCACATCTGCATTTTTCAGGCACTGGCAGAGCCTCTCAGTGCCGGGAGCCATGGCATTAACCATGGCCTGATGGAAAATACTAGCTTACACAGAAAGCCCTGAGAGAACTTGTATAGTCTAACAGTAAGAATATTTGTGGGTGTGGAGGACACTGTAGCACTTGGTTCCCGGAACTGAAGATTGCCACCTGGCCTTCCTTGCCCTGAGCTCTTTCCCCGGCCAGGCGCTTCCCACTCCCTTGAAGCTTTCTGCTGATCTTTCTCTCCCCTGCCCTAAGTCCCTGTTGAATACCCCGTAGGTCAAGTTATCACAGGAGACAGCTATCTCAGGCTCCTGTCAGCAAGCACTTGTTGGCATCTACAATAGTGTCTGGGTTTGGTGACTGTATATAGGATGGATTCCCAGGTGGGGCAGTCTATGAATGGCCTTTCCTCCAGTCTCTGCTCCACACTTTGTCCCTGTATCTCCTTCCTTTTGATTCTCTTTCTAAGAAGGATGGAAGTACCCATGCTTTGGTCTTCCTTTTTCTTGAGGTTCATTTGGTCTGTGAATTGTATCCTGGGTAGTCCGAGTTTCTGGGCTAATATCCACTAATCAGTGAGAGTATACATGTGTGTTCTTTTGTGATTGGATTATATCACTAAGGATGATATTTTCTAGTACCATCCATTTGCCTAAGAATTTTATGAATTCATTGTTTTTAAAAGCTGAGTAGTATTTCATTGTGTAAATGTACCACATTTTCTGTATCCATTTCTCTGTTGAGGGACAGCTGGGTTCTTTCCAGTTTCTGGCTGTTATAAATAAGGCTGCTATGAACATAGTGGAACATGTGTCCTTATTACATGTTGGAGCATCTTCTGGGTATATCCAGGAGTCGTATAGCTGTATCCTACTGTAGTACTGTGTCAAGTTTCTGAGGAACTGCCAAACTGATTTCCAGAGTGGTTGTACCAGCTTGCAATCCCACCAGCAATGAAGGAGTGTTCCTCTTTCTCCACAACCTCTCCAGCATCTGCTGCCACCTGAGTTTTTGGCCTTAGCCATTCTGGTTGGTGTGAAGTAGAATCTCAGGATTGTTTTGATTTACATTTCCCTGATGACTAAGGATGATAAATATTTCTTTAAGAGCTTCTCAGCCACTCAGCATTCCTCAATTGAGAATTCTTTGTTTAGTTCTGTACCCCATTTTTAGTAGGGTTATTTGGTTCTCTGGAGTCTAACTTTTTGAGTTCTTTGAAAATATTGGATATTAGCCCTCTATCAGGTTAGTAAAAATCTTTCCCAATTTGTTCATTGCCATTTTTGTCCTATTGAGAGTTTCCTTTGCCTTACAGAAACTTTGTAATTTTAGGAGTTCCCATTTGTCAATTCTTGATCTTAGAGCACAGGCTGCTAGTATTCTGTTCAGGAAACATTCCTCTGTGCCAATGAGCTTGAGGCTCTCCCTCAATTTCTTTTCTGTTAGTTTCAGTGTATTGGGTTTTATGTGAAGGTTCTTGATCCACTTGGACTTGAGCTTCATATGACTAGATAAGAATGGATCTATTGCATTCTTCTGCATGCTAACCACCAGCTGAGCCAGCAATATTTGTTGAAAATGCTGTCTCTTTTCCACTGGAGAGTTTTAGCTTCTTTGTCAAAGATCAAGTGACCTTAGGTGTGTGGGTTCATTTCTGGGTCTTCAACTCTATTCCATTGATCTACCTGCCTGTCACTGTGCCAATACCATGTCGTTTTTAATCACTATTGCTCTGTAGTACAGATTGAGGTTAGGGATGCTGATTCTCTCAGAAGTTCTTTTATTGTTGTGAATCGTTTTCAGTTTCCTGGGCATTTTGTTATTCTGGATGAATTCAAGAATTGCTCTTTCTAACTCTATGAAGAATTGAGTTGGAGTTTTGATCAGGATTGCATTGAATCTAATCTACATATTGCTTTCACCAAGATGGCCATTTTTACTATAACAATCCTGCCAATTCACAAGCATGGGAGATCTTTCCATCTCCTGAGGTCTTTGATTTCTTTCTTCAGACTTGAAGTACTTGTCATACAGATCTTTCACTTGTTTGGTTACAGGCATACCAAGATAATGTTTGTGACTATTGTGAAAGGTGTTGTTTCCCTAATTTCTTTCTCAGTCTATTTATCCTTTGAGTATAGGAAGGCTACTGATTTGTTTAAGTTAATTTTATATCTGGCCACTTTGGTGAAGTTGTTTATCAGATATAGAAGTTCTCTGGTGCAGTTTTTGGGAGTCACTTAATTATACTATCATATCAGGTGCAAAGAATGGTAGTTTGACTTCTTCCTTTCCAATTTGTATCCCTTTGATCTCCTTTTGTTATCTAATTGCTCTAGCTAGAACTTCAAGTACTATATTGAAGATAGCGAAAAAGAGAGGGCAGCCTTGTCTAGTTATCTAGTGCCCCCTGGGGTACCCTGTCCTGCAGAGATGGGGGCAAAGATATCAAACCCTTCCCAGCTGACTTTGAATCAGGTCTTTGTTTATTTACTTTGAAGGAAAAATCACAATAGGTAAGGTAAAACAGACAGACAATATTACAAGAGTAAAAGGAGGGAGAAACAGCTTTTATCCTGAGTAGATACTAATTGCCACTAAGTCCTAAGCCTAGATAAACCCATGCCAATATCACAGAGAAAATTCTGAGACCCCTGAGCCAAAAGCCCCGAAATAAAAATGTCTTTAAATCTGTCTAGCTAAGACAGGATAGCCCCCCACCCAAAGCGTCCCAAATGGCAAAACTGCCACGAAACTGCTCCGGAGGCAGCCCTATTTATAGGTCTGCGATGAGGTAAGCAACTGCCAGGCAGCAAAAACGTTTTCTGGTTGGCTGATATCAAGTGCTTGTCAGTTAAACTGACGTTTGGCTGCATTAAGACTTTCTTAAAGGGACAGCTCTGTACATCTAGTCTCTGATTTTAGTGGAATTGTTTCAAGTTTCTCTCCATTTAGTTTGATGTTGGCTACTGTTTTGCTGTATATTGCTGTTACTATGCTTAGATAGGGGCCTTGACTTCCTGATATTTCCAAGACTTTTAACATGAAGGGATATAAATTTTGTCAAATGCTTTTTCACCATCTAATGAAATGATCATGTGTTTTTTTTATTTTCATTGAATTGGTTTATGTAGTGTACTGAATTGATGTATTTCATTATTCTGAACCTTCTCTGTACCCCTGGGATAAAGGCCCAGGGTGAATAATCATGGTGAATGATCATTTTGACATGTTCTTGGATTCTGTTGTCAAGAATTTAATTGATTATTTTTGCATTGGCTTTCATAAGGGAATTTGGTCTGAAGTTCTATTTCTTTGTTGAGTCTTTGAGTGCTTTTGATATCAGCTTAATTGTGACTTCATAGAATAAATTGGGTAGTGTTCCTTCTGTTTCTATTTTGTAGAATAGTTTGAAAAGTATTGGAATTAGGTCTCTGAAGGTCTGATAAAAATTCTACACTAAAACCATCTGTTCATGGGCTTTTATTTTTTGGGTTGGGAGACTTTTAATGACTGCTTCTATTTCTTAAGGGGTTATGGCACTATTTAGATTGTTTATCTGATCCTAATTTAACTTTGGGATTTGGTATCTGTCTAGAAAATTGTCCATTTCATCTAGATTTTCCAGTTACATTGAGTATAGGCTTTTGCAGTAGGATCTGATGATTTTTAAAATTTCCTCAGTTTCTGTTCCTATATCTCCATTTCATTTCTGATTATGATAATTTGGATACTGTCTCTGTGCCCTCTGGTTAGTCTGGATAAGGGTTTATCTATCTTGTTTTTCTCAAAGAACCAGATCCTGGTGTTTTTTTTTTGTTTGTTTTGTTTTGTTTTGTTTTGATTTGTTTTATCTTGTTTTGTTTTGATTCCATGTATAGTTCTTTTTATTTCTATTTGTTTGATTTTAGTCCTGAGTTTGATTATTTCCTGCCTCTACTCCTTTTTGGTGTATTTACTTCTTTTTGTTCTAGAGCTTACAGGTGTGCAGTTAAACTGCTAGTGTATGCCATATCCAGTTTCTTTTTGAAGACACTCAAAACTGTGAGTTTTCCTCTTAAGCATTGCTTTCATTGTGTCCCATAGGTTGGGTATGCTCTACCTTCATTCTAAAAAGTCTTTAATGTCTTTCTTTATTTCTTTCTTGACCAAGTATCATTGAGTAGAGCATTGTTCAGCTTCCAGGTGTATATGGGCTTTCAATTTTTTATTTTTGCTATTGAAGACCAGCCTTAACCCCTGGTGACCTGATCAGATACATAAGATTATTTCAATCTTCTTATATCGGTTGAGGCATGTTTTCTGACTGATTTTATGGTCAGTTTTGGAAAAGGTACCATGAGGTGCTGAGAAGGAGGTAAATTCTTTTGATTTAGGATGACATGTTCTATAGATATCTGTTAAATCCATTTGGTAAATAACTTCTGTTAGTTTCACTGTGTCTCTGTTCAGTTTGTGGTTCCCTGATCTGTTCTCTGATGATAGTGGGGTGTTGAAGTCCCCCAAAATGAAATGTGTGGTTTTAGTTTTATTAAAATTTCCTTTATAAATGTGGTTGGCCTTGCATTTGGGGCATAGTTGTTCAGAATTGAGAGTTCTTCTTGGTAGATTTTTCCTTTGATGAATATAAAGTGTCCTTTCTTATCTTTTCTGATGACTTTTTTGAAAGTTGATTTTATCCAATATTAGAATGGCTACTTCAGTTTGTTTCTTGGGACCATTTGCTTGGAAAATTGTTTTCCAGCCCTTTACTCTAAGGTAGTGTTTGTCTTTGACACTGAGATATGTTTCCTGTATGCAGCAAAATGCTGTAACCTGTTTACGTATCCAGTCTGTTAGTCTATACTTTTATTCTGGATTTGAGTCCATTGATATTAAAATATATTAAGGAATAGTGTTTCTTTCTGTTATTTTATATTATTTTTACGTTTATGTGTTTATCTTCTTTTGGGTTTGTTGAAAGAAGATTACTTTCTTCCCTTTTCTAGGGTGTAGTTTCTCTCCTTGTTTTGGCATTTGCCATCGATTATCTTTGTAGGGCTGGATTTATGGAAAGATATTGTGTAAATTTGGATTTCTCATGGAATTTCTTGTTTTCTCCATCTATGATAAGGAGAGTTTTGCTGGGTATAGTAGTCTGGGCTGGCAGTTTTGTTCTCTTAGCATCTGTTTGACATGTGCCCAAGATTTTCTGGCTCATACAGTCTTGTTGAGAAGTCTGGTGCAATTCTGATAGGTCTGTCTTTTTATGTTACTTGACCTTTTTTCCTTTGTTTCAGTATTATTTCTTTGTTCTGTGTATTTGGTGTTTTAATTATTATGTGACAGAAGGAATTTCTTTTCTGCTCCCATCTGTTTTGTGTTCTATAGGCTTCTCGTATGTTCATTGACATCTCTTTCTTTAGCTTAGGGAATTTTTCTTTTATAAATTTGTTGAAGATATTTACTAGCCCTTTAATTTGGGAATCTTCACGTTCTTCTATATCTATTACCCTTTGGTTTGGTCTTTTCATTGTGTCCTGGGTTTCCTGGAAATTTTGGGTTAGGAGTGTTTTGAATTTTGCATTTTCTTTTACTGTTGTATCAATGTTTTCAATGGTATCTTCTGCACCTGAAATTCTCTCTTCTATCTCTTGTATTCTCTTGGTGATGCTTGCATCTATGTCTTCTGATCTCTTTTCTAGATTTTCTATCTTCAATGTTGTCTCCCTTTGTGATTTCTTTATTTTTTTCTATTTCCGTTTTTGGATCCCGGATTTTTTTTTTTTTTCAATTCCTTCACTGGTTTGGTTGTGTTTTCCTGTAATTCTTTAACGGATTTTTATGTTTCTTCTTTATTTATTCTACATATTTCCTTGTGTTCTCTTGTTTTTCTCTAAGGGATTTATTTATGTCCTTCTTGATGTCCTTTATCATCATAATGAGATGTGATTTTCAATCAGAGTCTTGCTCTTCTGTTGTGTTAGGGTAACCAGGGCCTCTCTGGTAGGAGAACTGGTTTCTGATAATGCCAAGAAGCCTTAATTTCTGTTCCTTATGTTCCTGTGCTTGCCATGCTTGCCTTCCTCCATCTGGTTTTCTTTGATGTTAGCTGGTCTTGATGGCTCTGACTGTGGCTTTCCCCTCCTGCAAGCTTGTGTGTCAGTATGCCTGGGAGAGCTGTTCTTTCAGGAAGGCATTTAGGTATGGAGTGTTGTGGTACAGAGTCAGCTCTGGGGTACAGAGAGAAGCCAGAAGGATCCTGTCTCCAGCTGATCCTTAATTCCCATGTCTTGATGGCTCTGTGAGGGTCCCTCTTGGGCCAGAAATTTGAAGAGAAGTAATAGCCTTACCTGTGTTTGCAGTTGTATAGGCACTCCTTGAGACCATCCCTCCTGGTAGGATTTGTGTATGTAGCTCTGTGGCACAGGATCAGGTCTGGGCACACATGGAAACCAGAAGACTCCTGTCCCAGGCAGCTCCTCAGTTCTCATGTCCTGAACATTCTGGGCAGCTTCCTCAGAACAGCAGTGGTGGTCCTACCTGCATGCACAGGCCTCTCCACACTCCTGGGAGGCTTGTTCTTTCTTGTCGCTATTTAGGTATGGAGCCCTGTGGCAGAAGATCAGCTCCAGAATGGAAACCAGAAGACTCACAATAGAACTCTTGATGAACAGGCTAATATGGTAGGGAAAGTTTTGGTGCGTTCCCACTCCTAGTGAAAGAACGAAAGAACTATAGCCTCTATCAGAGATGATCTCTTTTATTTTTTTCCAGTGCAGAGTAGTTATCTCTAAAATCATACACACACACAAACACACACACACACACAAATAACCTCAGCAGGTTGTATGTATGTGTGTTCATACATACAAACACACATACTAACAAATATAAACAAATGCAAAAAATATTATTAATTTAATAGTATGTGACTCTGGAAAAGTTCAAGGGAGGGAAGCTACATAGATTTCTTAGGAAAAATGGGAGAGGGTAGATGTGATTTAATATTTTCAATTTGAAAACATTAAATGAGAAGCAGCCAAAGAAAATAACCAACTGCTAAAAAGGAAAAAAAGTGTATAATCTGATTATTTTTCTAAATATCAACATGATCATTAAGACAATTGTAAAATATGTACTAAATTGATTTTATAAGGGAAATGCTTTCATAGACTAAGCCCACAACAAATAAAATTTCAAATTATTCATAATCTTTGATCATGATTTCACAGAAGCCCTGACAATCTTCTCCTTTCAGCTGTGTGAAGATCGTATAGTTTCTGGGTGGACTAATACACAAAACAGGACAGAAACATTGAGTACAATGTATAGTAACCATATTGAACTTATTTTGACCTATAACATGACTCTCTGAATGAGTCAGGCACTTTACAACTAATGAGCCTCCAAGAACATTGAGTCATTCTCTTTGATATACACATTTACACACTCTACAATTTACCACTGTGTCTCTTCACTGTCGTGAAACATAAAAAGAGATATATGAAGTTAAAAAGAGCATACAATAATTCTATCAGGAAGAATTGATAAAGATTTTTCTGGTAAGATATTGCAGATATTACTCAGAACCTACTTTTAGCAATTGACTTGCAAACGTTAATTTGAAAAAGACAAAAAAATCCTCAATTTAATCATGATATTCTGAGAGAAAAATAGTTTTAAATCAAGCAATAATACATAGAATACTATGATGAATTTTTAGACTCTAATTTGAGGTTAAATAGCCACCATTAATTCAATGAAAAAGATTTTTTCTTCTTTATCATCAGGTTTCAGACAGATTTTCGTATTCCAGATTTCATTGTCAGTTCTGAACTCAAAGCTGCAGCATATCAACTTTGTGAAACACCAAAGAAAATGGAAACTACAAAACAGGAAAGGTTTCTTAGGGCTGTTTAGAGGAAAGTAGCAGGAGTAGGAGGTAGAAAAGAAAATAACATGAATAAATACTTTAAATTTGTGAAAAAGAAAAAAGTACTAATAAAAAATTGAAAGGTAGTCAAAGTTTAATTCCAGAAAAGGACATAAAATTTAGTCATTCAAATTATTACCATATGGTAAAGAATTTATGATTTAATTCTAAAGACCATCTATGTTCCTCTATTCATGTAGCACATATTAGGTTTTCCTTTTCTTTTCTTTCTTGTTTTCTTTCAGACTCTCACTGTAGCCTTGACTGGCCTTTAACTCTCTATGTAGACCAGGTTTTCTTGGCAATCAGAGATTATGAGCCTTTGACTCTTGGAGATTAAAGGCATATTCTACATTTTAGTATTAGAATACTAGAAACAGTATTTTTTTCTATTGGCTGCTTGCAAATTAACATACTAAAAAAATGGATAATTTTTAACATGGCACAAATTTACATAGGTATGCTATTTTTATTCTATGAACACTAGCCAGTCAGCATGTTATGATAAAAGTTTGTATTGATTAAAATTGCGTTGAACTCTTCAATAATACTGTCACGCTAATTCTAATATACTAGATAAAACATGCATATATTGGGATTCTTTGTATCCTTGGCTCCTGTCCACAGGTAATCTCCTCCTAAATATTGCAGGATTCCTGATATATTCATTAGTCACTCCACCAGTGCATATAAATGACACCTTTTAATAGAAAAGTGTGACCCCTGTGACTATTTTCATTCTTAACTAATGATCTGTATCCAAAGGCAACAACTTAACTGGTGTGTGCAGTCAAACAGAGCATTTTCCTCAGGAGATCCAGATTTGACAAGATGTAAGCTTCTCAAATGATGTGATTTGTGTGTGTGTGTGTATGTGTGTGTGTGTGTGTATGTGCCTACAGTAGCACTTGAAAGCCTTTCCAGCACAATTGCACCTTAATTGGTTAATTTTAGTAACTGTGGCTCTACAACTGAAAAAGTGAATCTTTAAACTGCCCATAAACATCCTCTACTTCACTTTTGTATAAACTAGGACAACTATCAGGAAATATTCTAAATCATTTTCAAAATCTCATCATAAAATTTGGAAGAAATTATTTAATTTCATTATAAGAAATACGTAAGGTGAATTTGGCTTATATTCTGCAAAACAATATTAAGTTGCTTATTTTAACTTTTCAGAATAAAGAGTGTGTAAAGAGAAGACAGATAGTAGACTCAGCAGTTAAATGCTTTTGCTTCCAAACCTGACAACCTATGATTGAACTTCCAGAGTAGGAAGAGAAAATCAGAACTCACCAGTTGTTCTCTAACCTAAATAGAGTTCCATGGTCAGAATATATGCATGTGCATATATACACATATGCATGTGTGTGTACATGCACATGTGCACGCACACACACACACACACACACACACA
>JADRCC010159745.1:0-15370 GCA_019843855.1 Hylomyscus alleni | reverse complement strand
ATATATATATATATATATATATATATATATATATATATATATATTATATGTACATATATATGCATATATACATATATATAATTTGTATGCATGTATGTATATCATTCATATTATTGATATTTTAACTTTATTCTTCTCTATTTTATTCTTCTCTGTGCAATGTATTTGGATCATATTCATCTAATATGAAGCTCCTTCACCACTCCCTGCCTCCTGGTTACTGTGGTTCTCACTCTGCCACCTTCTTGTCCTCTTTTGTTAACGTTATTAATAATAATACCTGGATCCAATTCATCCAAGCCACAAGTACATGCATATAGAGACATCCACTGGGGTATGGATGACTTAACGGATGGACATGTCTCAAAAGTAAAGAATCACTCTCCCTTCCTCTGTAGAAGCAACTGCTAACGTCCTGAAGAATGGAGACTCTGGAACACTCTCAATTCATGCTTGAATTTTGACCACTTGCTTTTGCTCATGTAATACCAACTTCTGTGCTGTCTGTAGCAGCCATGTCTGGACAAGTCTGTGTTTAACATCACTTTTCCTCTCCCAACAGGGTATGATTTCAAGCCCATCAATGTAGATTTTTTTCTTCATTGTACATTTAGTGAAAATCAAAACACTACATAAAATATAGTAATTCTTTTGAATGTGAAATTCCAAGGATATGTCATATATCTTGTAATAATGCTTAAGTGGCTTTTCTTGAACATTTCTACCTTGTTATCATGCTAATGATAAGTTATTCTAATTGTTTCTCCTCTCTTCTGATACCCAAACATTTATGCATAAAGGTCTTAGGCAACAATGGTATCCAGTGAGATAGACTTGTGCCTGGTCTATCTTTACACTAAAGAGTCACAGCATCCCCTAGATATCTTTGTTTACTTTCCAGCCTTGTTGTTGCTAAAGGATCAACTCAGTAAGACTCTGTTAGTTCAGTGGTCTGTGATCAATGTTAAGATCTGGCTTTATTAAAAATTAAACAGTATGATATTAATCCCCTTCTTCCTGCAAGCCCTTCCCTGTGACTCTGTCTTGGTTCCACACAATCTCTCAAGTTGACTGTCACATTTTTAAATTATATTTGTTATACACATACATACATATGTATGTACATGCACAAATATATATAGGCTGCTGCTGTGGCATTATACTCCAGATATACTTGAACATCCATAGCTGCTGTATTCACAATATCCCAAAATGAAAACAGCCAAATTGTCCTCCAACAGATGAATTGATTCTTTTTTTTATTTCATGAAACCCATGCAGTTTTGTTCTATGAATTGTTTCTGCCCCAGTGTGACATTTTTTTTCTCTTTGATATGCTTACTTTCACTAGTTTTTCACCAGAAATGTTAATATTATATGGAACTTGTGAACTATTTTCATGGAAACTTTGATTTTAAGTAAGATTTCATTGTTTCCAAAAGCCCAGAAAAAAACTTGTAGAACACCTTCCAGGCTGAGCTAGTGCCCTGAGCAGACCTTGGGTTCTAGCTCCGCACTCAGTGCCACAACACCCAAAGGAAGCTCAGCTTTCAGACACTAGGTGAGGAGGCAACAACATCTGCCACATCACCAGGAGTAACTGGGACCAGGAGGATCCAGGGACACAGGAACCCCCACCCAGCCAATGGCACATCTTCTTTTTGGTCTGAGCAGATCTTGGGCACTAGCTCTGCTCCCAGTCCCACTAAACTCAGAGGAAACTCGACTCCCAGGTACTAGAATATTCCCAGAATAATAAGATCACTGAATCTCAGGAGTTTGGTCAAACAAGGATCTCAGGATCCCAGAAGTAGCTTGACTTCCAGAAACTCTGACACATCCAGGATCTCAGGATCACAAGATTCCAGAATCACAGAATCACAGAGACAGCTGGATGCTGAGGAGCTCTGACACAACCAGGATCACAGGAAAGTTGGGATTCTAGTCAGTATAGCAAGGACAAGTAGCACTAGAGATAATGCAGATGGTGAGAGGCATGCATAAGAACGTAAGTAACATAAACCAAGGTTATTTGGCATCATCATAACCTAGTCCTCCTACCACAGCAAGCCCTGGATACCATAAAACACTGGAAAAGCAGACTCTCATTTAAAATCACACCTCATGATGATGATAGAGGACTTTAAGGAGGACATAAATAATGCCCTTAAAGAAATACAGGAGAACAGCCGGGTGATGGTGACTCATGCCTTTAATCCCAGCACTTGGGAGGCAGAGGCAGGCAGATTTCTGAGTTTGAGGCCAACCTGGTCTATGGAGTGAGTTCCAGGACAACCAAGGCTACAAATAAAAACCTTTTCTTGAACTTGAAACCCCCCCCCCCAAAAAAAAAAAAGAAATACAGGAGAAAAAAGGTAAACAGGTAGAAGACCTTAAAGAGGAAACACAAAAATCCCTTAAAGAATTACTGTAAAAGACAACTTAACAGGTGAAACAATTGAACAAAACCATCCAAGATCTAAAAATGGAAATAGAAACAATAAAGGAACCCCAAAGGGAGACAACCCTGGAGATAGAAAAACCAGGAAAGAGATAAGAAGTCATAGATGCAAGCATAACCAACAGAATACAAGAAATAGAAGAGACAATCTCAGGTGCAGAAGGTACCATAGAAATATTGACACAATAGTCAAACTGCAAAATACAAAATGCTCCTAACCCAAAACATCCAGGAAAAAAGTACAAAATGAGAATGGCAAACCTAAGGATAATAGGTATGAAAGAGAGCAAAGATTCCCAAATTAAAGTGCCAGTAAATATTTTCAACAAAATTATAGAAAAAAACTCCCTTAACCTAAAGAAAGAAATGTCCATGAGCATACAAGAACACTACAGAACTCCACATAGACTGGACCAGAAAAGAAATTCTTCTCATCACATAGTAATCAAAACATCAATGCACAAAACAAGGAAAGAATATTAAAAACAGTAAGTAAAAAATGTCCAGTAACATATAAAGGAAGACCTATCAGAATTACTCCAGATTTCTCACCAGAGACTATGAATTCCAGAGGATCCTGGGAAGATGTCATACAGACCCTAAAAGAAAACAAATGCCAGCCTGGAATAATGTACCTCTCAATTACCATAGGTGGAGAGACCAAGATATTCCATGATAAAAACAAATTCACACATTATCTTTCTACAAATCCAGCCCTACAAAGGATAAGAGATGGAAAACTCCAACACAAGGAGGTAAACTACGCCCTAGAAAAAGCAAGAAAGTAATCTTCTTTCAACAAATCCAAAAGAAGATAGCCACACAGAGTTCCACCTCTTAAAACAAAAATAACCATGAGTGCAAGCAACAATCACTTTTCTTTAATATATTCTTAACATCAATTAATTCACATTCCCAAATAAAAAAACATAGATTAAGAGACTGGATAGGTAAATGGAACACAACATTTTGCTGCATATATACTATCAAATCTGAGAGTCTATGTTCCAAATGCGAGGGCACTCACATCCACAAAGGAAATGTTAGTAAAGCTCAAAGCACACAATGCACCTCACACAATAATAGTGGAAGACTTCAATAGACAAATCATGGAAAGAGAATATAAATAGAGATACAGTGAAACCAAGAGTAGTTATGAAACAAATGGATTTAGCAGATATTTACAGAACATTTCATCCTAACCAAAAAATATATGTTGTTATCAGCACCTAATAATACCTTCTCCAAAATGAACTATATAATTGATAGCCAAACAGACGTCAACAGATACCATAAGATTGATATATCCCATGTGTACTATCAGATCACTATGGACTAAGGCTGGTCTTCAATACCAACAAAAACAATGGGAAACCACATACACATGAAATCTGAACAATGCTCTCTACTCAGTGATAAGTTGGTCAGGATGAGGAAATAAACAAAGAAATTAAAAACTTTTTAGAGATCAATGAAAAGGAAGGCACATTATACCAAAACTTATGGGAAACAATAAAAGCAGTGCTAAAAGAAAAACTCATAGCTTTAAGTACATCCAAAAGAAACTTGAGAGAACATACACTGGGAGCTTGATAGCCAAGAGGAGTAGATAGCAGGAAATAATCAAACTCAAGGGTAAAATCAACCAAGTAGAAACAAAAAGTACTATACAAAGAATCACCAAAACCAGGAGATGGTTCTTTGAGAAAACCAGCACGATAGATAAACCCTTAGCCAGACCAACCAGAGGGCACAGAGACACTATCCCAATTAACAAAATCAGAAATGAAAATGGAAATATAACAACAGAAATTGAGGAAATTCAACAAAAATCATCAGATCCTACTACAAAAGCATATACTCAACCAAATTGGAAAATCTGAATGAAATGGACAATGTTCTAGACAGATTCCAGGTACCAAAGTTAAATCAGGATCAGATAAACCATCTAAACTGTCCCATAACCCTCAAAGAAATAGGAGCAGTCATTTAAAGTCTCCCAAACAAAAAAAAGCCAAGAAGAAGATGAGTTTAATGAAGAATTCTATCAGACATTCAAATAAGACCTAATGCTAGTAGTCTTCAAACTATTCCACAAAATAAAAGCAAAAGGAATACTACCTAACTCATATGAAGCCTCAATTACTCTGATATCTAAATCATACAAAGATCCAACAAAGAAAGAGTATTTCAGAGCAATTTCCATTATGAATACCAATGCAAAAATACTCAATAAAATTATCACAAATTAAATCCCAAAACACAACAAAATCATCATTCACCACAACCAAGTAGGCTTCATCACAGGGATGCAGGGATGGTTCAGTATATGGAAATCCATGAACATAATATCCTACATAAACAAACTCAAAGAGAATAAAATCCACATGATCATTTCATTACATGCTGAAAAAGCATTTGACAAAATTCAACATCATTTCATGTTTAAAGTCTTGGAAATATCAGGAATTAAAGGCACATACCTAAACATAGTAAAAGCAATATATAGCAAACCAGTAGTCAAAATCAAAATAAATGGAAAGAAACTTAAAGCAATCCCACTAAAATCAGAGACCAGAAAAGGCTGCCCACTCTGTCCCAATATTAAGTACTTGAAACCTTAGCCAGAGTAATTAGACAACAAAAGGAGGTCACAAGATTACAAATTGGAAAAGAAGTCAAAATATCACTATTTGCAGTTGATATGATAGTATACATAAGTGACCCCCAAATTTCCACCAGAGAATCCTAAACCTGATATCCAACTTTAATAAACTGGCTGGATATAAAAGGAACTCAAACAAACCAGTGCCCTTCCTCTATTCAAAGGATAAACAGGCTGAGAAACAAATTAAGGAAACAATACCCTTCACAAAAGTCACAAATAATATAAAATAACTTGGTGTGACACAAACAAAGCAAGTAAAAGATTTGTATGACAAGTTCAAGTCTCTGAAAAAAGAAATTGAAGATTTCAGAAGATCTTCAAAATCATTAATAATAACAATAACAACAACAATAATAATAATAAAAATAAAAGACAACCCAGGATAGCAAAAACTATCCTCAACAATAAAACACTTCTGGGGGAATCACCATCTCTAACCTCAAGCTGTATTATAGAGCAATAGTGGTAAAAACTACATGGTATTAGTACAGAGATTGGCCAGAAGATCAATGGAATAGAGTTGAAGACCCAGAAATGAACCCACATACCTGTGGTCACTTGATGTTTGACTAAGGAGCTAAAACCATCCAGTGGAAAATAGACAGCATTTTCAACAAATGGCTCAACAGGTGGTCAGCATGTAGAAGAATGCAAATCGATTCGTTCTTACCTCCTTGTACAAAGCTCAAGTCCATGTTGATCAAAGATCCACATAAAACCAGATATACTGAAATTAATAGAGGAGAAACAGAAGACGAGACTTGAATACATGGTCACAGGGGAAATTTTCCTGAACAGAACACTAGGGGTATATGCTCTAAGATCAAGAATCAACAAATTGGACCTCATAAAGTTACAAAGCTTCTGTAAGGCAAAAGACATTATCAATAGGACAAACCAGCAACCAACAGATTGAGAAAAGATCTTTACAAATTTTACATCTCATAGAGGTCTAATATCCAATATATACAAAGAACTCAGTAAGTTAGACTCCAAAGAATCAAATAACCCTTTTAAAAAATAGGGTACATATTTACATAGGGTACATAGCTAAACATAGAATTCTTTACTGAGAAATATTGAATGGCAGAAAAGCACCTAAAGAAATGTTCAAAATCCTTAGTCATCAGGGAAATGCAAATCAAAACAACCCTGAGATTTTACCTCGTACTTGTCAAAATGGCTAAGATCACAAACTCAGATGACAGCAGATGCTGGCGAGGATGTGGAGAAAGAGGAGCACTCCTCCATTGCTGGTGTGATAGCAAGTTGGTAAAACCACTCAGGAAATCAGTCTTCAGATTCCTCAGAAAGTTGGTGATAGTATTACCTGAGGACCCAGGTATACCAGTCCTGAGCATATACCCAAAAAATTTTCCAACAAGGTACATGATCCATTATCTTCATAGCCACCTGATTTACAATAGCCAGAAGCTGGAAAGAACCCAGATATCCTTCAACAGAGGAATCGATACAGAAAATGTGGTACATTTACACAGTGTAGTCCTACTCAGCTATTAAAAACTATGATTTCCTAAAGTTCTTAGACAAATGGATGAAACAAGAAAATATCATCCTGAGTGACATAACCTAATCACAAAAGAACACACTTGTATGCACTCACTGAGAAGTCGATATTAGCTCAGAAGCTTCGAACAACCAAAATACAATTCACAGATCACATGAAGCTCAAGAAAAAGAAAGACCAAAGTGTGTGTGCTTCAGTCCTTCTTAGAAACAGAAGAAAATACACACAGGAACAAATACAGAGACAAACTGTGGAAGAGAGAATAGAGGAGGAATGGTCATCCAGAAATTGCCCCACCTGGGGATTCATCACATATACAGTCACCAAACCCAGACACTACTTTGGATGTCAAGAAATCTATGCTGACAGGAGGCTGTTATAGCTGTCTCCTGAGAGGCTTTGCCAGAGTATGATACATACAGAGGCAGATGCTCTCTGCCAATCATTAGACTGAGCAAGGGGCTCCCAATGGAGGGGTTAGAGAAAGAACTGAAGGATCTGAAGGGATTTGAAACCCCATAAGAAGAAGAACAATATCAACCAACCAGACACCCCTCCAGAGCTCTCAGGAACTAAACCACTAGTCAAGGAATAAACATGGAGGGACCTATGGGTCCAGAGGCATATGTAGCAGAAGATGGTTTTCTCTCGCATCAATAGGAGTAGAGGCCCTTGGTCCTGAGAATGCTCTATGCCCCAGTGTAGGGGTATTCGATGGTGAGGAGGTGGGAATGGGTGGATGAGTGATGAACATCCTTATAGAAGCAGGTGGAGGGGGGATTGGATAGGAGGTTTCTGGGGGAAAACCAGGAAAGTGGATAACGTTTGAAATGTAAATAAAGAAAAAATTCGATTAAAAATGCTATATGTACAAAAAAAGGAAAAAAGGAAAAATAAAATAAAATAAAGTAAAAACATATATTACATTTTCTTCTTGCTGCCTTTGCCTTACAAAAACTTGGAGTTTAATGAAGTCCCATTTATTAACTTTTGATCTTAGAGCCTGAGATATTGGTGTTCTGATATGAAAAATTTCTCTTGTTCCAAGGCATTCAAAGGTATTTCCCTCTTTCTCTTCAATGAGATTTAGTATATCTAGCTTTTTGTTGAACTCCTTGATTAACTAGGAGTTTTGTTTTGTGCATGGTTATAAATATTGATCTATATTCATTCTTCTACATGTAGACATCTAGAGAGGCCACCATCATTTGTTGAAGAGGCTTCCTTTATTCCAATCTAAGGTTTTGGCTTATTTATCAAAAATCAAGTGCCCATGTGTTTATGGGTTTATTTCTTTGTCTTTTATTCCATTACTTTGATCAATGTGTCTGTTTCTGTAAAAGTACTATGCAGTTTTTATTACTATTGCTCTGTATTTCATCTTCAGTCAGGGATAGTGATTCCTCCTGAATTTCATTTATTGTTTGGGATTGTTTTGGCTATACTAGGTTTATTTTTCCATATGAAGTTGACAATTGCTCTTAGACAAAATGGCAGCCTGCAGATTGGAAAGGATCTTAACCAAACATACATCTGGCAAAGGGTTACTATACAATATTTACAAAATACTCAAGAAGTTAAAGACTAACAATACCAATAAACCAATTACAAAATGGGGCACAGAGCTAAACAGAGAATTTTCAACAGAAGAATCTTGAATGACTGAGAAACACTTAAAGAAATGTTCAATGTCCTTAGTCATCAGGGAAATGCAAATCAAAACAAATCATAGATTCCATCTTATATAAGTCAGAATGGCTAAGATCATGCTGGTGAGGATATAGAGCAAGGAGAAAACTCTTCCACTGCTGGTCGGATTGTGAGGTGTTATAACCACTTTAGAAATCAATTTGGCAGGTTATCAGAAGACTAGGAATAATCTTACCCCAGGACCCAGCTATATATGGCTCCTGGATGCTCCAACATCTCACAAAGCCCTTGCTCAACTATGTTCATAGCAACTTTATTTATAATAGCCAGAAACATGAAGCAATTAGACTTCCATCAGCTTAAGAATGGATAAAGAAAATGTGGTACATCTACACAATGGAATAATATACAGCTATGAAAATTAAAGACATCATCAATTTTGTAGGTAAATATTTGGATATAGAGAAAATCTTCTTGAGTAAAGTAAACCAGTCTGAAAGGGACATGCATGTGATTATTCACTTAAAAGTCTATATTAGCCACAAAATACAGGATGCCCATATTATACTCCATAGACACAAGAAGGTTGGACAGGAAGAGAGGATATGCAGAGATTCTTGAGTTTCACTTGTTAAGGGGAATTTAATGCTTGTAGAAGGCAGATGGAAGGAGTGAACTGGGGAGGAGATGGCATCAGGAGGGGAGTAGGGGGATTTCAGTTTGGGGGGCAGGGGCAGAGAGGAATGTACAGATGGCCCTGAGAATGAATGGAAACGCGCAACTTATGGAGAAGGTGAAGGGAGGCATCTCCAAGGAGAACTAAGAACTGCAATAGTGGATGCACCCAAAAATCAATGGGGCTGTCCTCAGCTGTGACTCACAGCATTGGAAATGTGTAGCCTGGGGAGGCTGCATGCTATGGCCTGGAAGGGACCCCAGTGGAGTGATAGGGACACTAGCCCTGCCATGAAACTTTCATGCCCCAACTTACCTTGTCTACAAGAAATACAGGGGTTAGGGATAGAGAAGTGACTGAGGGGACTGCCAACCAATAACTAGACAAACTTGAAACCCATCCCATTGACAAGCACCACTGACAATATTAATGTTACTCTGTAATGCTTGCAGGCAGGAGTCTAGCATTGCTGTCCTCAGAGAGTCTCTACTCAGCAACTGGCACAGACAGATGCAGATATCCATAGCCATATAATGAATGGAGCTTTGGGACTCTTCTGGAAGAACAGAAGGCAGGATTGTAGCCTTTAAGTGGATAGGAACACCATAGGAAGACCAAGATAATAAACTAATTTTGACTCTTGGGCCTTTCAGAGACTGACCCACCAACTAAAAAACATACATGGGCTACACTTAGGCCTCTTCACACATGTAGCAGATTGGCAGCTTGGCCTTATCTGGGGACCAAACAATTGGAGCAGGGGCTATTCCAAAAGTTGTTGGCTGCATGTGGGAAAATACTGCACTATAGGGAAGGAAATGTTCAAGTTTTATGTTGATATATAATTAGTTCTCACGACTTATTTTACATATGCTGCTGTATTTTGCTGCATAGTTGACTATGTTAATGATTTTGTTATACTTTCTGACATTTAAAATGTCAAGCTGCTCTAGTTTAGAAAGAGCTGGCATTAAGTAATTCTTGGACTTTACTAGACTTCCCTTGTCTATTACTTTTTCATTAACAATCACAAGTTAGAGTGATTTTCAGCTTTCTAAGTGTAATTTTCATTATTTATAGTTATTTACAGTATTTTCTTTATATTTCACACTGTGTCTATTTCTCCTAAAATATAAATTACATGAGAAGTGATTTCTGTAAGAACAGTGTAATCTTATCATAGATATTCAGCATGTTGAAATGAACATTTCAATAAGATTTAGTATATATAAAATATTGCACAGTGCTTGATTCATTTTCCTTCCAAGAACTGTTGGATACAACCGTCTTGTTATATCTAAATGAAATCTGTTATTGATTAGTCAATCATAGTTCAATCTATGTTGCAGTCTCTGGAATTCCCCCATATATAGCATGTCTTCCATTCCGTCAGCATGACCTGCTGCTGTGGCTGGAGTGAGGATGGCTTGACTAGATCCATGGATGGTGGTTTGGAACAGTTATTTGACCTTTAGTGAGTAGAGTCTCACAGTCAGAAATACTCCACTGCAAGCTGGCCTTGCCTTCCTCCATTTTAGGTTCTCTCTCTATTCCTTGACTTCCTGGATCCCTCAAACATATGCTTTCATGGTTTTGTCAACCCGATGGAGTCTACACCTCTGGAACTGTGAGCTGAGAGAAGCCTCATACCCAATAAGGAGCTCCTATCAGGGTGGTTTATGACTGGAACAGGAAAGAAACCAATTGAACTGCTATTTGTTTGACTCTTGCTAAAAAAAAAAAACAAAAACAAAAACAAAAACAAAAACAAAAATCTTATTACCAATAACATTTTCTCATTTTCACTTAAAAAAGTCAGTAATTTCCTTGATTTTGTTTTCTCCTATATATTCAGTCCTTCTGGAATCTGATATAAACAGAATAATCATCTCAGCTATTTTTAAATTTTCCTTACAGATTATATAATACCAACGGAAGCAGCTGTGTATTATATATGGGCCTGGGTGTTTGTTGAAGCTATCTCTTAGCTCTTGTGTTGATTTCAAAGCAGAATTTTCTATGTTGGGTACCAAACCCGACGAGATGAGAGAAATAGAGGGAGATCCAGTACAAACTCTCTTCTACATTATTCTTTTGAGTCAGTTTTCAGTATCATCATTGCTCCAAGATTCTGTGGTTTTTGGATATATATTCCCATAATGTATATATATAACAATAAGGAAGGTCATACTTTAGACTCCTATGTGTTTGGTCTCTAAGTCCCTAAGTCTCTACACTCATACTTTATTCCAGTCTATTATGTGCAAAATAGCATGTACAGCTAAAGCAGTAGATTAGAATGTTTCATTGCTAGGAAATGCTGACACTGTACTGAGGGAAAAGGAAGCTGATCCCTTATTTTCTAGAGCAAATGTCAGAAGACGTCTACTTATTGGGTCTGGAGAGATAGGTTCAGAGTTAGGATCATGCATTGTTTTTGGTGAGAATCAGCATTGATTCCTATGCAAGTATTAAGTGGTTCATAAATGCCTTTAACTCCAGTTTCCAGAGATCTGACACTTTCATCTGGTCTCTGTGCACTTCACACACACACGCACACACACACACACACACACACAAATGAAAATGAAATGAGTCTCAAAAACTAAAACCATTTTCTTCAAATGAAAAATTCTGAAAGTATGGTAATGTGAAACTTTGTAAAATGAAATGTGCTCAGTGATGACCAGTGTAATAAAAGCAGGTATCCTTGTCTGGTAGCCATTCCTAGGGATTATATTTCCCATCTATTTCTGTTGAGCAAGAATTTAAGCATATGGTTTCATAATGCCATTTATATTCCAAGCATGCTGCCAGCTAGCCAAGCTTTCAGATTTTCCCTGTAGGAATAGGCTCTTTTATATGCATATGTTTACTCTGCACCATGTGGTGATCATGTACCATGCATCTCCTCATTAGTAAAATTCATTTTGAAGCTACATAGTAATCCAATATTAAAAAACCAGACGAGCAGACTGAACAACAGAATGCAGAGTGCTCAAAAACTAATCAGTGGGACCCGACATGTGGGTGAGTGGGCATAGATGCTTCACTCCTTAAATACACATAGAGGTGGAAGTAGAGAACTGGTTCCGCAAAATTGTTCTCTGACCTCTACACATATTCTGTGGCACAGTGATACTCGCCCACACATACATCACACACATATAAAAACACATATGATAATGATAGGAGGGAATCTGTACACATAAAATAATAAAAGAATCCTTCAGAAAATGGCAAGGAAAACAAAATGATGAAAGAATCATGGAGAAAGAAATGATAAAATGGCAGGAGAGGATTGGGTGGTTCAGAGGCAATATTTGAAGATGCAAAGATGGAGGTTTTCTTCCTCTATATAATGTTCAAATATATGAAACACTTTTTTTTACTCTTGTTGAGTAATAAAACAAATCATCCTCATGTTAATTTGCACTACACTCTTCAGGAAAAAAACGAAGAAAGTCTTTGAGCATAGTGAATTTTGTTTACAGACTTCTGGATTTTATTATCACTTTTTTAGTAGTATAGAGTAACACCTGTCTGCTCATATCAAAATGTTCTCAGACTCTTACAACCAGGAATGGAAAAGGGGTAGAACATGGCTCATAGCCATAGTCAAGCTACCTTACAACAAGTGCCAAGAAGGCGTATGAACAGCCTGTTTTCTTCACCAGTCATGCAGCATCAAAATATCAACAAAGTTTATGCAGATCTATGATTTTTGTGCTTGCTGGGTCCCTGGTAACTTCTCTATACGACATTTCCATATTTATAGATTCCTATTTCTAGGAGTCTAACTTGAAAGTGGTAGCTTCCCACTTTCTACTGTTTATTTATATTATATAGCAATGTTTTATTTTAAAATGTAAATGCTGTACATTTACAAAAGTTACCTAAGGTACTGAGAAAAAAACAAAGTCTTATAAAATTTAAAACTATTTAAATCACAAAGAACATATTTAGAGACAATAGAACTAACACAAAATTTAAACACCATAAAAGATAACTGGAAAGATTCATGTATTTGAAAATCTTTGAGATACAATTTTATTTTATTTTAT
This sequence comes from Hylomyscus alleni, assembly GCA_019843855.1. Taxonomy (NCBI): domain Eukaryota; kingdom Metazoa; phylum Chordata; class Mammalia; order Rodentia; family Muridae; genus Hylomyscus; species Hylomyscus alleni. Next base: position 2,323 of record JADRCC010159745.1, on the reverse strand, counting down.
TTATATTTTTTTAGATATATTCTTTATTTACATGTCAATTTCTCCTTTCCCAGTTTCCCCTCCAAAAACAAACAAACAAACAAAAACAACAAGAACAAACCACTGTTGTCTCCCCCCTCCCCATGCCTGCCACTCTACCCTCTCACAATTATTGGTCCTGGCATTCCCCTACACTAGAGCACAGAACCTTCACAGGGCCAAGGGCCTGTCCTCCCATTGATGATCAACTTTGCAATCCTCTACTATACACATGCTGACAGAACAATCAGTCCCACCATGCATAGTCCTTGATTGGTGGTTGAGTCCCTGGGAGCTCTGACAGTACTAGTTAGTTCATATTGTTGTTCATCATAAGGGGCTGCAAAACATTCAGCTCCATAAGTCCTTTCTCTAATTTCTTCATAGGGGGTGCTATACTCAGTTCAATGGATGGCTGTAAGCCTCTACATCTGTATTAGTCAGGTAGTGTCAGAGCCTCTCAGGAGAATGCTATATTAGGTTGGCTTGTCATTACTTCAGTCTCTGCTCCATAGTAAGTCTCTGCAACTCCTTCCATGGGTATTTTGTTCCCCCTTTTAATGAGGAATGAAATGTCCACATTTTGGTCTTCCTTCTTCTTGAGTTTCTTGTGGTTTGTGGGTTGTTCTTCCTGTATTATGAACTTCTGGGCTAATAACCACTTATCAGAGAGTGTATACCATGTGTGTTCTTTTGTGATTGGGTTACCTCACTCAGGATGATATTCTCCAGATCCATCCATTTCCCTAAGAATTTCATAAATTCATTGTTTTTAATAGCTGAGTAGTATACCATTGTGTAGATGTACCACAATTTCTGAATCCATTCCTCAGTTGAGGGACATCTGGGTTGTTTTCAGTTTCTGGCTATTATAAATAAGGCTGCTATGAACATGGTGGAGTATGTGTCCTTATTATATGTTGGAGCATCTTCTGGGTATATGCCCAGGAGTGGTATAGCTGGGTCCTCCGGAAGAACTATTTCCAATTCTAGAGAAACCGCCAAACTGATTTCCAGAGTGGTTGTACCAGCTTGCAATCCCACCAGCAATGAAGAAGTGTTCCTCTTTCTCCACAACCTCTCCAGCATCTGCTATCACCTGAGTTTTTTATTCTAGCCAATCTGACTGGTGTGAGGTGGAATCTCAGAGTTGTTTTGATTTGCATTTCCTGATGACTAAGGATGTTGAACATTTCTTTAGGTGCTTCTCAGCCATTCGATATTCCTCAGTTGAAAATTCTTTGTTTAGCTCTGTACCCCATATTTTAATAGAGTTATTTGGTTCTCTAGAGTCTAACTTCTTAAGTTCTTTGTATACATTGGATATTAGCTCTCTATCAGATATAGGATTGGTAAAGATCTTTTCCCAATTTGTTGATTGAGGTTTTGTCCTATTGACATTGTCTTTTGTCTTACAGAAACTTTGCAACTTTATGAGGTCCCATTTGTCAATTCTTGATCTTAGAGCATAAGCTATTGGCTTTCTCTTCAGGAAATTTTCCCCTGTGCCTATTTGCTCGAGGTTCTTCCCCACTTTCTTTTCTATTAGTTTCAATGTATCTGGTTTGATGTGGAGGTTCCTGATCCACTTGGACTTGAGATTTGTACAAGGAGATAGGAATGGATCGATTTGCATTTTTCTACATGATAACTGCCAGTTGAGCCAGCATCATTTGTTGAAAATGCTGTCTTTTTTTCCACTTTATGGTTTTAGTTCCTTTTCAAAGATCAAGTGACCATAGGTGCTTGGGTTCATTTCTGGGTCTTCAATTCTGTTCCATTGATCTACCTGTCTATCACTGTACCAATACCATGCAGTTTTTATCACAATTGCTCTGTAGTAGCACTTAAGGACCGGGATTGTGATTCCACCAAAGGTTCCTTTATTGTTGAGAATGGTTTTGGCTATCCTGAGTTTTTTGTTGTTCTAGATGAATTTGCAAATTGCTCTTTCTAAGTCTGTGAAGAATTGAGTTGGAATTTTGATAGAGATTGCACTGAATCTGTAGATTGTCTTTGGTAAGATGGCCATTTTTACTATAATAATCCTGCCAATCTACAAGCATGGGAGATCTTTCCATCTTCTGAGATCTTCTTCAATTTCCTTCTTCAGAGACTTGAAATTCTTGTCAAACAGATCTTTTCCATGCTTAGTTAGAATCACATCAATGTATTTTATATTATTTGTAACTATTGTGAAGGGTGTTGTTTCCCTAATTACATTCTCTGCCTGTTTATCCTTTGTGTAGAGGAAGGCCTCTGATTTGCTTGAGTTAATTTTATATCCAGCTACTTTGCTGAAGTT